>VMDR010022905.1:0-15930 GCA_007922815.1 Macrotus californicus | reverse complement strand
GATTTTCACTGATGCTCTTCCACTTTGTCAGGCTACCCAACCCCCATCCTCTTCCTTCCTAAATTTAATTAAAACCAGCATTCAGCCATACTGGGGAGAAACTCTATTTACATAACACAAAGAAAAACAATTTTTAAAAGCCCACATTAATCATGAGCTTTAGAGAAAGTCACCATAAATAGGATGTATCTAGCCGAGCAACAAGCTCCAGCCACTTAAGAAAAATTTCTTTCCAGCCGAAAGGATACTAGTGTTACCGAAGAACATAGCTCTTTTGTTCCACAAATGCCTCATTTTTATATGAAGTTACATGATTTGCCTACCCCGTATAGAATAATGCATATTCAAATGTGCCTCATCTACTCCTATAATCTAAGGAAAGCTGAGTTTTGTTTTATGGTTATTGCCAGGAGTAGAGGAGGGAAAATCAAGTACCTACTATGTGCTAAGTAAAATTCTCAGTGCTCTGAAGATATTGCTTCATTTGAATGTCCTGGCATCTTCACAAAGTTCCTTGTTTATTCACCTTGAGCTTGAATTTTTAACCCAGACACTCCTCCTGTCCCAGAGCTCCCTACTTCTTGCCCTCAGAGATGCAGAGACATATTTAAGAACATCAGACATTCACTCCTGCATTGTGCACACACTTCTCTTGCTTTATTTCAATCATTTCACTAAGAGACATTTTGATCAAAATGAATAGAAACCAATGGCAGAAACCTCAAGTAGGTGACCAAAATGGAAAGAAGAGTGTACATTAACCAAGATCATTACAGAAGGCTGATGAGCAGAGATCAGAATTCTTCACCATCAAAGGATTCACCCAAATTTCTCTCTGCCTTATTTTACCTCAAATGCGAAAAAGATAATAATGTAGTTCCCCCAAAATGTATAAGAAAAAGTTATAGAATTGTCATAGACAACTATGTTTGTCAAAGATAAAAGTAGAAAATATAAATTATTGAATTTTTACCATAAGCCAGCCCATTGTAGAGGATTTTATCTTTGTAATAAAAGATAAAATATTTTATTTTTATTTTATGAGTAATAAAATATATATTTTATTATATATTTTAATAAATATATAATATGTATTTTAATATATATTTTATTACTTAATCCGCAGCACAAACAATGAGGTGGGTACTCTCATCCACATTTTACAGGTTAAGAACCTGAAGCAAAAAGAGTTTAATTCCTTTGAAGGAGGTTAGGTAATAGATGGTAGAGTCAGGATTTTAATTTAGATTTCTCTGAGTTCATTTCTCCATCTCCACCTGCTCTTCCTCTCCTCAGAGGTGGTCCTGAACAGAATCCTTATGGCCCCATATCTGAGGTGTGCCATGTGGACTGAAAGGACTGGCCTGGATTCTGATGCTGACTCTCATCTGTGATTCATGTTTACTGTCTCCTGAAATGATGTGAATATATTGTCAGCATCCTTGACACCCCAGTAGATGTAAGCTTCAAAAGGGTGGGGGCTGATTATTTATTTAGGAATAGTAGTGCTTACTAATGCATCCCAAGCACTGAGAACAATGTCCAGCATGTGGTAGATGCTCACTAAGTTTTTATTGAATGGATGGAGTGAATGAGAGCCTGTTCTGGCCTGGGCTCTGTGATAGTTGCTCTCTCTGGTCACCTAGCTACATACAGGCTGGCCTTGAACCTTCCTAGAAATAATGTGACCTCAGCCACACAGCTATGTCTCCACAGCCTTGGTGACCAGAGGAGTTGGGAAATAACTGGAATTACTGTTCTCTAAAGATTACAGAGACACGAACAAGGTGAAAATTGGAAAAAGCTCCCCCTAAATTGCACAGAATCACAATTGCCTTGCCTTGACCTCTCTTTCTGCCCAGGTCTCATGAATTCATGAGATTTCTCTGTGATCATTCAGGGACACTGGGTGGTATGCCAGCCAGATTGGCTTGCTTTCATACATTATTTTGGCCAGTTCCAATCTCGAACTCAGTATTTACTCTTCCTCATTTTATTTTTGGATATATATGTCTAGTCAAGTTCTACTCTCGCAGAAGTTCTCTGTTGGGTATTTCCAAAGCCCATCCTATGGGGCAAAATCCACAGGTTTCCTAGCAGAGATTTTGAGTTGTTCTGTCACTTGTTTTTAGTTGGTCCTTTTAATTCCCTTTAATTATTGAAAATCCACAGAAAGTTTCTGAATAGACAGCGTTTCAAAGGGGCCATTCCAGAGTTACACATCTACAGCTCACTGATGGAGACTTCGAAGTCATCTGGTGGACTGGACAGGATGCCTGGGTCTGACGACACTGGGCTGATGAAAAGGGGAGGCGGTAAATGACTCCTTGCCAGGCTTGCTTTCTCCCTTTCCCTGCACTTTAGTGGTTTGCCCGGCAGATGTGCCATTTCTGAGAGCCCCAAACCAGCCCTCTGATTGTTCTCACACCTTCCTCTGAACAATACCATAAACCAGACTCAGTTGTCTTGCTATGTCCAATAACTGCCTATAACATAGTTGAAAATTCCACATTTGACACCAGCCTAAATCACATTGCTAACTGAGTTTTTCCGTCTGTGACGACTCATAGGCTTGATCTCTGGGTCAGGTAAGCTATTCCTCATTAGCCTCCCTCTTTCCACCTTTCTAACCTTTCACACAAATTCCATCAACCTTGTTCCGAATGTTTAGGATGGTTGAGATTTCAATTTCAAGACTGTACTTGTTAACATTCCTCCACAGTCTTTGAGGACCATGTTTCCAATGGGATAAAAGCTTCCCAAAGATGGATGTGCAGGTTTACATATACAAGTTCAAGGGCCCAGATGCTGCCTTGGGGAAATTCATACACATTCTGCCTCATGTAAGCATTGTATAACTAACTTGGGATTCTGAGGTGCTCTAAATTTAAACTCCTTCTCTTCTGACCCCCAAGCCTTAACAATGACAAATTACATCATCTTTGGAGAGCAGTTAAATATCTGGAACCCTGAAAGTCCTCAGCCTTCTAAAATTTAGCATATTACTTCTGATTTCAGCCAGCCCCTTATTGATCTCATCTAATCTTCCTTCTCCCAGCTGTCAGCCAGCCAGCCACAAAGTGCCAAACCTGCCAAGCATGAAATTTCTCCTATCAGTGCTGTGAAAGGGTCCCTTGTCATTTGTTTTCAGACACAGACTTTGTATTTTATTGTCCCACATTTATCAGCTTGCCAAACATGCATACGTTTGCCATGAATAGTGGAGGTGAAACGATCGAAGCCACTGAGGCAGAGAGAGGCCGGTCCGACACAGGTAAACTCTGTCACATGGTCATGCATTTGCTCTCTCCCAGCCTGAAGGGCACGCTGTCGACTTAGCTCTGCCAGCGTGGAAAGTGCCATTTATAAACAAAAGCACATGAATAGCTGGTACCTGGTGTGGAGCCTGGCACACAGTAGGTGCTCAATAAACAGTTCTTGAACTTGAGAAAACATTTGACCCATTTTGCAGTCCACTAGGACCAAAGTTACATGTTATATTTGTCCAAAAACATGGTCTCCAAATTATCTTGATGGAACCCTCAACACATGCCAATGTTTGAACATGCAGTGCTTTATGTATGACTATACATAATGTAGCATGCTCTTTATAAAGCATATTTAGAATAATAAAAGTAGAATAGGATTTAAAAATATATAAATAGGAATTCTAATATTGGGGTCAATGTATTCATTGTATTAAATAGATGGAAATGGTACACCAATGATATAGCTTAAAAATTCAGTCATTTGGGAATTTCCAAGTCAATGAAGGAAAATATCAGAAATCTAAAGTACCAAAATGACTGAATGTATCATAATTTATTTTAGGTTGTTTTAAAGCTACCACTTATATTAAGAGGATACGTGGAATTCTAGAAATTTGTTTCAAACTAAATGAAAAAGTAAATTGTGAAAAGTTAATTTAGGAAGGACTGGGTAACTGATCATTTTCCTCTATTTATGTTTATCTCCTTAAGCCTCTCATTTTTTTAAGAAATAGAAAAGCAGAAAAAGCAAAATGTCTTTTTTAAAAATTCAGTATTTTTCTAATATAAGTCAAACAGATTCTTAATCTTCCTTTAAGTACGGAGGAATTCTCAGACAACAGGAACGCACAGAGGAAGTGAGACGTCCAAAGGGAGGAAACTGGCACAGTGACAAGTGTCAGAGGGCTGCCAGCTATCAATCACTTCAAAAGCCAAACTTCCTGGGAGTTCACTGACCCAAGTAGCTCAGAACTCCATAGACTGTCAGAACCAAAAGCACCTTCAAAGTCAGTTGGTCCAACTCCAGCCTTTTCTGCAGAACAAGGCACCAAATTCCCGAGCAGTTAAAGGACAGACACACTCACTGGTAGAACAAGGACGAGAACTCACATGTCTGATTTTCTGTAGAATTTACTCTACTATGCCAATCTAAACAGTGACTTGCTAAAAACAATTATTCATAATTACAAAATTTTTGAAAGCCAGGCATTTTTCCAAGTGCTTCATATGTATGAGTTTAATCATCTCAGCTTCTTTATTAGGTTATGTTATATTTTTCTTTTTTCTTTGCCATATTTATTTTTAAGCTTTATTAAGGGATCATTGACAAATAAAATTTAAAGATATTTCAAGTGCAATACATGATGATTTAATATACATATACAGTGTGAAAAGATTCCTACCATCAAATTAATTAAAATAGCCATCACAGCCCTGGCTGGTATGGCTCAGTAGATTGAGCACTGGCCTGTGAACCAAAGGGTCACCAGTTCGATTCCCAGTCAGAGCACATGCCTGGGTTACAGGCCAGGTCCCCAGTAAGGGGTGTGTGAGAGGCAACCACACATTGATGTTTCTCTCCCTCTCTTTCTCCCTCCCTTCCCCTCTCTAAAAATAGATAAATAAAATTTTTAAAATATCTATCACATTAGGCTACATTATTATCAATACATATCCCCGCCTAAGTAGAGATGAAGAAACTTAGGCACAGAGAAGCTAAGTAACTTGTCTAACATCATGGAAGTGAAAGAACCTAAATATCTACTACTTGCCTCACCACTTCACTGTCAGAGAAGGAAAGAAAAATTTGTAAATTATGACCAAGCCAAAATAATCTAAGAATGAGTTTTCAGAATAGCTATTTTCATGGGCTAAAATATTCCAGAGTTACTTTTATTCCTTTCTGACGAGATTGTGTCAGTATCTGATTAATTTCAGTCTCCACTTATTCAGCAAGCATTTCTGGGGGCCTTTTGTGTGCCAGTGACTGGGCTAGGAGCTGAGGACTCAGAGTGGAGGGTTCATTCGGGCTGTGCTGGAAGCCCTCCTCTGCCAGCAGAGGCTGAGAAGGACGCCATCACAACAAGGGTGATCAAGCTCAGCTGGGGAAGAGCAAACACAGGCTGTGGTGGGGCACTGTGCACGCTGTTCTGGCTCTGTTACATTGCACTAGGAGTCCAGAGCAAGCTGACACCATCAGATATCAGACGAGAGTAAGACCCGATAACCTTCTCCCTTTCTCTCTTTATCACTGGCAGGGGAGGCTACGGGTACTGGGGCAGGCACAGGTAAAATGTTGGCAGCACATGAGATACTCAGACATCCATTTACCGCCATCCTGTAGGATTTCCTCTTGTGGGAACAGAAGTACGTTGATTTATTTTATCTTATATTAAGGGTTTGGGATGTTCTTGCAGCCAAAGCAATCTTCTACTTAAGAATCAGTGCTGAACTTTCTATCTGTAGTTTTCTCCTGTTAACCTTAGATATAAATATTTGAGGTGAGGTGAGGATTGAGGGTTTCCTTATCAACTATTCCTTTATTTTTTAATTGGAATTTAAGAAATATGAAACCATATCACCATAAATATGTTAGCTTTCCCTTGATCTCCAGGAGCTCACAGTGAGAAGAAAGTGGAAGCTTTAGTAAGTGGAGCAGGGAAAACAAAGCACCCAAAGCCCTGTGGCTCACAAGAAATTTGGCTCAGGGCTGCCTAGAGTATTAACTCAATGAAAGACATCTTTACCCCAAAGAGGACGATATATTTCAGGAAACTAGGATGTTCATGTAATAGAGCTCTCTACAGCAGCAGAGCAACACAGCGGAGGACCTCTCAAAGTTTGGCATCTCCAGCAGTTGGTTATTTCTGAAGCTGTTGGATGTGTATAATGGTTGTTCTTATTCCCCCCCCCCCCAAAACTACTACAAGAAGGGCCAAAAACTTGAGTGTTCGCTAAGGCTTTAATTATTACTCCAGATGGTTCATCTTGTAGTTGAGAAAACAAGAACTCATGGCAGCTGAGTGACTCACCTGTCTCCAGACTCTGGAACCAGTGTCCTTCCATGTCATCAGGCTCCTTCTGGAAAGTTGGCCACGTGACTAACATGTGTGGTTTTCGGTGAAATGAATACATGTAAGTAAGAAAAAACTTGCCATTCACTGGGTCGCTCAACACCCAAAAAAAGAGAATTAGAAGTTTAGTTCTCTTTCACTGTTGAGGATATTTAAGTGCAGAAAGATCTGTCCAAGTTCTCAGGGCAGCCACTAAGCAGGAGAGCAGAGAGGAATTTGAACTTGGAGAATTCTCTCCAACTGAATAGCTCAGGCTCTGTCTACTCTAACATATGGCTTCTGCTGGGTGTTCCTTTGTTTTGTTTTTTAAATCAGACATTAATTTGGGGCACATTTTCCTATCACAGTCACATTTTAATTAGTTAAATGAAATCTAGTTCTTAATTTTATTTTATCATAATTATCCAATAGACTTAGTTCCTGTTTTTGAGAAGGATTGTCTAAAGCACTTATGTTTTATGTGTCCTCCTCAACGTACCAAGAAGTTTTAAGAAATTAAAAATATTATTGTCATTGCTGCTTGCATATCTAATTATGACCCTGCTGATGGCAGCCATTCACTCCGTCTGGCTGCAGCACTGACTGGAACTGAACACTCTGAGGGAAACGCCCTGTGAAGAACCCCGGCACGCACAGGGCTGAGAAAATGACTCAAGGCCTCAGGACGCCATCCATCACCACCACTTCCGAAACCAAAGTTGCAAAAACTGGGGGTGGCACTATCACTGAAATTCCAGCACATTCCCTCCCACTGTCACGCCGGCCTGTGTGACACTATCAGCTGAGACTCGGACCTCACAAACTGGCCTGAACAATAGCACAGTATCAACATGATCTCTGCTGTCTACTGGATTCAGAAAGATTAAAGAAGGTCCAGACACCTGTACCGCACTCCCCTGCCTTCTGCAAGTGCTCCACGTGGTAAAAAGAAGACTGACTCATTGTTTACTTCAAATAAATTTCATAGTTGATTTCCCCACCAAGGATACTGATAAACAGGGTCCCAATCTGTGATGAGCACTTGTCCAAACATCTTACTGAGTCAGAATGGGATAAACCTTTCTCCAATGTCTAATGCAGAAAATACTGGGGAGGAAATCATTCCCCTTCGCTCAGTAACTACAAAAATAGTTTTGAAACTGTTTCTTTTAGATTCCCAGCCCCAATGACAAGTGCTCAGGGACCACTGGGGGAGGGCAAAGGAAAGACTCTGGACCTCCCAGCACCCTAATGAGAGCAACTTCACCTATACTGATATTTGATGTTCTACCTAAAATTTCCTTTGAAAAATGAACATGTAGGGAAGGGGAGGTAGGTAGGCAGAAAACAGAAAATTCTGGGGAGAGTAGAACAACTCTATACGATACTAGTTCATTGTATCATGAATTCATGTCAATATTCATTTATCCAAACCCATAGAATGTACAACACCAAGAGTAGACTCCAATGTAAACTATGGGCTTTGGATGATTACGATGCATCAGTGTAGACTCAGCAGTGGTAACAAATACACCACTCTGGTGGGGGATGTTGATAATGCAGGACGCTGTGTGTAGGTGAGTGGGGGACACATGGAAAATCTTTGTACCTTCCTGTCCCCTTTTTTGTGAACCTAAAAGTTCTCTGAAATTTAAAATCTATGCATAAAAAATCCATAAATATGGAAACTTGTAACAGTGTCTTAGAGTCTTCACCCCTAAGCAGTTCAATTGCACTTTTCCTGTGCCTGACTCTCATCTTTAATGCACTTAGCACCGTCCTATATTCATGCCCCTTATGAGAAAACAGATGTTGGGCTGGCATATGGTGTCTACTCATAAATTTCTCTAACCCTTCCCTGGTGTATAAGCCACAGGCAATGATGGGTTCCAGTGACCGGCCTTCTTAGCTGTCCCCGAGGAGCTCTGAAGCACTGGTCCCATTTGTTCACCTCGGGCGGGTGAGCCAGTGCTGTGGGCATCCATCTACTGACAACGGGCCCAGAGGCAGACAGCAAGAAGTCAGCAGGTTGAATCAGGCTCTGAGAGCTGCCACTAGCCTTCCACCTGGGAAAGCCAGGCCTGCAGGAGCTCTGGTCTTCTGCAGCCTGCAGGTGGCGATTGGAGTGACTGAGCCAAAGAGTTCAGTTATATGAGGTAGTCAGAGAGCTGAACTGAAGAAAAAGGTTGACTAGCAAAATAGGGCAACACCAATTGGTAGATCTTGATGCAAGTTGTCACAGATTGGGTTATGGAACACCCAGAGGTGTCTATGAAGGTTAAAGGAAGAGAGGCTTCTCCTGACATAAGAATAACTGTCCACCCGCCCACCACCCTTCCTTCTCCCTCTGAGGACTGCCATGACACAAGTGGGCTGATTGCACAGGATTCTGTATTTGCGCATTTTGCCTCTGGTTGATTTGCTTTTGTCATGTCTCCTGATCGACATTGCAAGTAATTTGAGAACACAAGCCTTGTCTCCTGAAATGTGCCCTCCCTTCTAACGCACCTAGCCCTAACCTGGGCACATTCTGTACTTTTGTAATCATTTATAGACTAAATGACAGATGAAAGCCACCACCACTGACTTCTCTCACATCAGCAGCAGTAGCTAATGCTGATGTTATTCTCGGTTCTGTTTATACAGTCACAGTGGATAATTTGCTTTCATGGGTATTGCCTAATTTGATAGATTACAATGCCTGTTTTCCAGAAAATAACAGTGAAACCACTCTTTAAATGATTTGCCCAAAGCCATAGAGATTTTAAGTACAAAAGGCATTCATGTTTCCTGACTCATATTCCAGTTGTAGCTGAAGTTAACCTGAACTTTAAGTCTAGAAAAAAGTAGTTTGTTTTCCTTTAAAAAGGAGGTTCAGGCAAGTAAAAAGTCATGTTTATGTATTTTAATGATAAGGTAGTGTTAGAGGTACTGCTGAAATTATGCTCAACTGTGTATGTGGAGCCTTATCCATACCTTTTCCTTCTACTCATCCACCCTGTTCTGTGCCTCTTCTGTGCTGGAAGCTGACTCCGTGCCGTCAGGTCCACGAAGGGCTTTGGTGGGGAGCTTGAGGTGTATGCATGCGTATGATAAACGTGGTATGCTAGAATAGTCTGTGTGATCAGTGAGATTGTGAAGGGGGATGCTTCCAACTCTGAGCAACGGGGAAAAGGCTTCACAGGAGCGTGACCATTAGGTCAAGTCTTTCAGGATGGAGAAGGAGCATGGAACAGAGTTGCAGCCAAGGAACAACCTAAGCAAGAGGTGGGGCATGAAAGACTATGGCATTTTTGATGAACTGTGAGTTTATTCTCATCCTTCACCATGATCTTTTCCCTCTGTCAATTCTTCCTGAAATTCAATCAGCCTACAGAGACTTATTGGGCAGTGCTTCGTGCCAGAGAGTGCCATGTCTTTATTTCCCACCTCAATTTCTTGTAACCTTACACCTGTATGACTGCAATTGTTTTCCTTCGATAGATTGCTGCCCCTGGTCATTCGACAGTGATTCAATGAGTACATGTTGATGGGCAGTTATATGAGAGGTACTGTGTTGGGGGCCACGCATGGTATAAAAGTGCATAAAGCAATAACCCTGTCTTCAAGGAGTTTGAATTCTTACAGGGGAAATAAGACAGGTATGGAAATAACTATAACGTATGGCCTAATATAAATGCTACATAAGTGGTGTAAAATGAATTATAAGCATTTGCACAGTATAATAGAACTCTATTATGACATGGTTCATTAGTATATGCTTTTCGATATACCATAAATCAGCTCTTGATATAAACAGAAATGATGAATGAATCAATTAGAAGGAAGAAGGTTTTTTCCCAGATGAAGCCTAGATGAGAGAACTAAAACCCAAGCTTCAAGTTCACCATCATCTTTAATTTCTTCATAGTTCTCCTCAAGATACAAGAAAATTGTGGCAGCTGATCCTGGGAGAAGAAGTGAGACGGTCAAAATCCAGCTAGTTCTTGTCAGAGGCAATGTCTATAGTGTCACACCCAGAAGGTGGGAAGGACACGGCAGAACCACCGTGAGTTCAGCTGAGGGAAGGTAAGAGAGTGTTAAGGTGCAGAGGACCTAAGACATGGTCGGTCAAATTAAGCCCAGTGCTCACTCACCTCTCCCCATTGGTGCTCATGGCTTCAGTTGCCCTCTTTCTATACCCTACCCTGGCTTTCTTCCTCCCTGAGATCTAGGTTTATATATCTGCCTGCTCACCCCTTCCCCCAGGATATCAGTTTCAATAGTCCCAAGGCTACCATGATCCTCCATCCCACTAAACCTGCTGTCTTGTGTTCCCTAATTCTTCCATCATCCATTACTTACTTGGTTATAGAGTGAGATACCCAAGAGGCATCTATTCACACACTGCCTTCTCCCTCTTTCCCCATGGCCAAACTATTACCAAATGATGTAAATTTACCTCTGAATTATCTTTTTATTTTATCCACATTTTTTCCATTTCAATGGCTACTTCTCTGGTCTAGGAAGGCTGAACTACTGTAGTTGCTTCCTAACTGGTCCCCCTACAGCCATTGTGACTACTCCACTGCTCTCAGAGTGATCTTTGCAAAAGGGAAATATGACTATGTCATATCCCTGATAATGACATTTCTATTGTTTCCCATTGCTCTGAAAAATAAGACCAAAATTATTAGCATACCTCAGCTTAAATTGCCTCACTAACCTCATCACCCATTTTTCTTCCCAAACTACCTATAATCCAACCACAGTGGCCTTCCTTGGAATCAACCATGTGCTATCTCTCCCAGGGCAGTACTCCAGTTCATGCTCTTCTCCCAGGCTGGCATGGGCACCTTTTGACCCTTGCTACTACTTCCCATGCCTCCTGGTTCTCCCAGGCCCATCTCTGACATCTAAGCTCAAACCTCACATCCCTAGAAATGCTTCCCTAACCACCATATTCAGTCTTCAACTTCCATCAAGGGTAGTTTATTTGCATTCATGTTCTCCCAGGGCTGTGTTTCCTTTTGCACACTAATCTCAGATTATAGTCAAACATTTATCGATATGGTTATTTAGCTAACACCTGTATTTCCATGCTGACTATAATCTACATGAGAACAAGAACTGTATCTGTTTTTTCTTCCCATTTTATCTCTGGTGAAATCACAGTACATTGGCACATTCTGGGTACTACTGAATATTTGTGAAATGAGTAATTGAAGCACAGTGAATTAAGAAAGAGAAATTAAGAGAATAGGAGTATTCAGTCCAGGGGGATGGAGTGCAAATACAAATGCTTCCAGGAGAGGATGTGCCAGGGACAGGCTTCTTTGAAAAGAAAGTTTTTTGAGAGTGGACTCCCAACAGCCACATTTTATCAGATATTTCAATATATGTAACTATGGTTGTGTTCAAGGTGTTGTTGAACCTCGCTGATAAGGGTCATGGGCTCTGGTACTTAACAAGGAGAATAGAAACAATTGAGGCAAAGGCTGTCAACACTCCATTTAACTATCTCTTTATTTGAACCCCAAGAACCTGAAAAGACTTTTTTTTTATCAACTTACTCTTTTATATAAAAAAATACATATTAACTGTAGGTAATTCAAATAATAGAAACAATAACAGGGAAAATCACACTGCGCAGGGATATTACTGGTAATATTTTGGTTTAACATCCTCCCTAAAGAAATATATATATAAAAATCACATAAGTAAAATCACATTTTCCATCAAATCATCATACTCACAAATGTAATGATTGACGTTAAGCGTCATGGAAATAGGTGTGATGAAAGATGCAGTGGAAACGGTTCCTGCGGTCACTCTGTGGTCACACACGTAAACACGGTTGAGGTAACGTTCTTATTCAAGATGAGGAAGTGGTAGCTTTTTTTATGATTCTGATTCGAACTCTCCGTATAGTGCCACTTCTAAAGAGGCCCAAGTCTTAAAAATGGAACCATACTGAAGCAGTGCAAGGGATCATTTCAAGGTAGAAAGATGCTGGATGTCCCCTGTGACCAAGGACAGGGTCAGAGGGTGAGGAAGGCACAGACGGGAACCAGTGTTGAGTGCACATTCAGTCTGCACATTCCCCGTGATGGCTGCGGAGTTTCAAGGCGAGAAGCTCAGAGGAAGATTAACAATTCATCAGCGGCAGAGTTTGAAAAGTCACTATAGTCACTATCTAATGAGGCTTCCTGGTCCAAATCTCTAAGAAAAAAACAAACATCTCCATTAGCTGGTGCCAAACATCTCTGCAGTTCTGGAACCCAGGTTTTGTTGATTGCTGACACTTGAGAGAGGGTAGTGATTCATGTTATGAAAAGAACTAGTTTCTTTTTTTTAAGAGATGAAACTTGGTAACTCATTTTTGTCTCTCCCTGCCAGTGTAACCGTTTGAATGTTAATTTAATTTTACAGAATATCATTTATGTAAATGTAATTAGAAGGGAAACATGATCTGGAGATGCACAGCACCAAAGAAAATTTATTACTCTAAGGGGTATTGCTCTAATCATTCAGCTGCAATATTGAGTTTCCCCAGATTTAATCTAAAAGCAATAAATTACAAAAGGCTAATGCCCTGCCCAACAACAAGCTGTCATGAACCCAAGTTTCAGGGAGGGAAACCAGAAGGGGAAAGAGAGAGAAAAACGCCTGAACTTTATTTCAGCAACAGGCTATCGTCAGCTTCAAATTTCCTGACATAGAACTCAGTAGAGACTCAGTAGAGAACATAACTGGGGAAAAATAACAAGCTTCATTTATTAAACAAGAGTAAAATAATGACTTCCAACCTCCTATAGCTTTTCCCTGCAGAAAGTTGACCAGGGTTCTTTACTTGCTGCTAAACATTATTATAAATATTTGAAGTTCAGGGTTCCATGTTCCCCAAGAACAGAGAGAGAGGAATCCAGCCAGGATACAGCAGCCCTGCCTCTTTACCTATGGCTGGGCTGTGCTTTTGCATAGAAGAGGATCTAACAAGGAACATGTTAAGTAGTATAACCTAGCCTGATTAGTGTCATGGTCCATATTGCATTCCATTGCATGCACGCCCGAAGGCCAGTTCTCCTGGGGCACCTTGCCAGCACAGAGAAACCAAGCTTGTTAAAAGGAAATACTCTTCAGCCTCCTCTTCACCTCTTCTTCTTCATGCCCAGTGAGAAGTTGTGATGAAAAGAATCTGGGGTTGTAGGTGGTCTCCCTGTTGCATAAGCCCCATACCTGAACTTGAACATGGCTGAGGCTACCTGGTCCTTTAAAGGTGCTCAGCCATTACCATAGTGAAAAGAGGAAAATAAATAAATCAACCACCTGGCTTGCTCAGTGAGGTATTTTAAAATGCTATTTCCTGGGTTCCACCACAGAGCAATTAAATAAGGATTTCTGTGGTTCGGACTCAGGCGTGGGTGTAATTTAAAAGCTCCCCTCCCACGCTGTCCCTGGTGATTTCAACGCACAGCCCACAGTGAGAACCGTGGTCCTGGATAAAGGTGATGACATGCGAATAGAATGCCTGTGCTCGATGGTTGCTGTGTCATAGAATCATTCTAGTGGATCAGGATTTCCTGGACAGGACAAAGGCAAAGGGGAAATTTATCTACTCACGCAGAATAGAGAGCCAATTGCAGCTGACCAGGTAGGCAGCCATGATGATCAAGTAAAATCAATCATTTCAATGTGATTTCTAAAGCCTAAATAATAAAAAGCCTTATGTTATTGCTGTATCTTCTTGATCTAACAAGGAACATGTTAAATAGTATAACCCAGCTCATCTTTCTCACATCAAGGAGTTTGAGCATTATATTCAGAAAGCATTTCTGGGGCGACGGCTCGGGGTGGGGTGGGAAACCAAATCCTAAAACAAATTCTACATTTTTTTTAATTACCAGAAACATCTTGGCTCTGTTAGTTTAGTTTAGTTTAGTTTAGTTTAGTTGTTGTTTTGTCCTGGAATTCTATGCACTGACTGGGCTGTTTAATTCAGAGAAGGGTGTACTATCCATTGCAAGTGAATCTTTAGGATTCAACCATAGAACATAAGCTATGACTCTATTAGCATGTCCCAATTTTACCTGTGCTGTTAGCAGTACCTGGAAATTTAATTTTTTTTTTGCAGTTTTATATCTATTCGAACATTTAACAAAGAAACGTATGAACCAGTGCTTTGATGAACATTAGTTTTTGGAGTGGGACTAAATAAAATTCAACCTGATTTAAACCTACTGAATAAAGCATATTAGAGGGGCTCTCTAGTATACATCACAGAATTAATGAAAATTATACATGGAAATAATTTGTATATATATGCCCTGGTTAAATAACAGGAGAGGAAAGTTAATTGTAACTCAAATAACTGAGCATCCATTACCTTTGTTTTGTTTCCTCTACCACCTCTGAACTCGCCAGCTCACACAACGCCTTCAAAAATTAGTTTAGCGAAGACACATTAGGAAGGTTCTTTAAAGATAAAGTGTTTGCAGATGATGTTCTGAAGTGTTTAAACAATGGACAACGGCAGTACCTTTATGCCCATTGGATTGAGCTCTGACTTCGCAGAAGCGTCAGCCCCAGACCTCACTGCCTGACACAGGCTGTCTGGGAATCAATAACTTTTGGCCACAGGAAAAGTCAAAGTTGATAGAGTAAAAAGTGCTCATTTCTGACTTCATTTCTTGGAACAGTGTTTTCGCTAATTCTGTTGTTCTTAAATTGCACTTGCTCAACAAAGTGGGCTGATGGGTCAAACAGAATTAAATTTCCCAAACAAGTCTGGTAGAAGGGCGTTCTTTTTCACCTGGTCTGTGGAAGAGGGGTTTCTTGCCTTTTCCCTGCTAGTGAGCACCCTTTTTCTGTTGTAAGAACACTACGTCTCATTTTCTACCAAACTTTCTCTTCTAAAGCAAACATCTCAAGAGTGTTAAATTAAGTAATTCATTATCACAGCCCCCCTGTATTATATTACAAATTTAAACAACTAATTGTTTTTCTCACATTGTAGGTATTTAATTATTAGCTAATTCCTCTCTTAGGAGTCGACCAGACTACATTATAGTACATCCCATTGTTCTCCTCTTGTTTCACAAAGTGCTAAATAAGTTCATCTAAAATCAGCAAAAACAAAGGAAAATAAACAATAAAAACTGGTTTTAATAGTCATATCATGCGGCAAAGCCACCTACTTGGGTTGCAATAAGTCATATAGAAGAACTCACAGTTTTTCAGTGTCATTTGGTTCACATATCAGGCCATAGCTAAAAATACAATGTTCTCAACCTCACCAATCAATGACACCAATGTCACCAACCCATGGCCAACAAATTATTTTGCATTGAAAAACTATTTAGAAGTAACTAATTCCTAGTAACAGTCACATGTCCTATTTTCAAATTAAGTTGATCAAACATTCCCAGTTTTTACAAATTCCCATGTAATTATATGGCTGAGATAAAACACAATGCTGAGCAATTATTTAGATAACAAAGAAACATGGATCATTTGGTCTAGGGAATATGGGCCATATATTCATAACCCCCTTAATTTCTAGTTATAGTTATTTGCCTAGATTCTCTAAACTTTGGTCTCAAACCCTCAATTCATTTAACCCACTGAGA
>VMDR010022904.1:0-15937 GCA_007922815.1 Macrotus californicus | reverse complement strand
ATGTCTAGGATTTGCTTCAAATTATGAGACAGGGAAAAGGTTGAGATATGGACAAAAAAGACTGGTCATGGTTAAAGATGCATGATAAATACATAAAAGTTCATTACACTACTCTACTTCTGCATACATTAAAAATTTTCTATAAAATGTTGTTTCCCCGCATAACACTGTATGTATATTTCTGCCAACGTTACTGCCCATGTAACACTGTGTTCCAAAATTGTCTTTTAGAAACAACCTCTGGGGGAGAATTGCATGGTGACAAAGAAATCATTTTTAGAAAATGATTTAAATGTCACATCTATGCAGAATAAACAGAACAAAAGGAAAAGCTTTTCAAAAGAAGTACCATCAGGCAACATATATCACTACTTATGCAGAACACAAGTTTAAGATAAAGATAAAAATTTTTAAGAGCTGAATAAAATGTTAGAAAGCTCAATACGGTAGTCAATCACGTGTGCCACGCTACAATGGAGAGGAATGAGGACTCTGAGGAGACTCCAAGAATATATTACACAACAAAAGATGCTTCCTTTTAGCATTTAACATATGTGTGGTAACAGCTGTATAATTAACATTAAAAGGCCTCTCCCCCAAATAAACCACATCACATCCCACACATCATTCTTTCTAAAAGTAACTGTCTTATTAAGATATGTCACTACTTTTATATCATATTTAAACGATATAACATTTCAGCTAAGATTCAGCACCAAGTAACTAAAATCTGACCTTTGAACTTCCAGGTCCACTATGTATCTATATATTACTACCAAGAAACAATTCACAATAAAATGTTACCTAGTAAGTTTAAGGAGGTCTACTCTGGGCTATTCTAAATTTGGATGACTGGAGAACAGCAGCAAACCCTGTCTAATGGCAGAAAACTAAAAAAGAAAGTATCCATGTTTAAAGACAGTACTTACTTAAGAATGGTTTTTGCACTACTGCAGTCTTCAAATCGAATCGAGTAGCCAACTTCCTGGCCCAGCATCACATCCATCTCATCAGCAACTCTCTGAGCCACACTCATTGCAGCCACTCTCCTGGGTTGGGTACAGGCAACTCCTCTCTTGGGTCCTGGTAATGATCGCATGTACTCCACACACCACTGTGGAATCTATCAAATAATTTCACATTTATGTTAATTCTACCCTGCCTGCATATCAGGTATATTTAACATAAAGTATTTTATCACATTTTAATAATTGAACAAAAATTCAATTAGGCACACCACAAATTATCAATGACTCAAACTCTTAACAGAACGAGCACTCCAAGCCGAGGAAGGGTCATGTACAACAATGACATAACTGCATTCCTGAGCGGGCTAAGTCCACTGAGGCTTTGCTGAGTATGCTCTCACTGTACGTACTGGGAAAAAAATCCAACTTACACAAGATTCTACTTAATAACAAAGGTTAGTTTCCAAAAATATTCTAAGAAATATTTTTCTTATTAAGAAATACAGTCTAAGAAACTATAACTTAAGTCCTATACAATTTGAGTTACAAAATACAGGTGAAAATATAAATCATATGCACTTGTAATTATAAAGTGGTTATCTTTCAATTCAATTCAAATTTGGTTTATAAGCCAGCAGAATCTAGGAGAGGTATGCACAATGGCAACACCTTAGGTACCATACTAAAAGTCAATTTTAATAATTGTCCTGTCAGATTCAACAGGACCTAGAGAAGCAGCAGCACTTCCTTTAAATAAAAGAGGGCAGCCCTGGGGAAAGGAAAACCAACATGCACAAGCTGGATGACTGCCATGACAACAGGGCATTTCCTCCCTATTTTATTATCAATAAAACTAATAGATCCTCTAATATCATGGTTCCTCACTACCTGAGGGGGAAAAAAAACCATGGAAAAAAAATCTAAGTGCTTACTTTAAGTGGGAATCCACTGATACAAAGACATGGGGGAAAAAACACACACATTTGGGGGGATTTTATTTTGGTACAGAATTTGTACAATGATATCTGAAGAAAATTGACTGCTATGCCATTACTACATTTTAGTTAGGTTACTTCTGTAATTTGGGGATGTACTGTCACTGACAAATATCTGAAATGAGGGAATGTTTCTCTAGGAACACAACAATGCGTATCTTTAAAGGATTTTAAATGAACAAAAATACTCAACTACAAGAGAAGTGGCACTCTAGGTATGTAAACCCACAGGCCAAAGTTTAAGTGGTTTTCTTGCAAGGCATATATATATATATATATCTTCATTTCAGCAAGCCTCTCACAAATGCGTAGTGTACTTTGTAAGACCAAACAAAATGAAATAAAAAAAAACACTCACTAGTCAATAAAAGCTATTTAAAATTAATTCAGAATTCTCAAGGCAAGAATGCTCACATATATAAATTCAGTCCAGTGAAATGGATAGCTTACTCCCACTTTAAGAACAACAGAAACAGTTTTGGCTAATTCAGCAGTTTTGACTCCTGATCTCTGAAACTCTTTATACTCTTAAAATAACTTATGATGCCAAACAACTAATAGATTTACTGAAGTAGGAAATTAAACTGAAATAGTTTAAAATATTAATTCCTAACAAAAAATTCACCCAACATTAACATAAACATTTTCTATTAAAATAACTACATTGTCCAAACCAAAAATAACTTAGTAACAGTACATTAATACTTCTGCTTATCTCTAATGTCTGGCTTAATAGAAGACAGCTGGATTCTATTATCTACTATTTTGAATGTGTTACAGTATTTTTGTTTTGTTTGTTAAGTGTACAAATACAATTCCAGCAACTTTGAACTGGTTTCAAGGACTTTCAAGGATTCCCAGACAATATTTGCAGTACCACTTAGGCAATCCATCTATTTATATTTCTAAGAATAGCACTGAGAAAGGAAGTAGGTCCTGAAATATGCAGGCTACTGGCTATTCACACCAGGGATCAGATTTTCTAAAACTATTTCTTTCTTTTAGCTTCTTCCCTTCCTCCATTTGTGGCTATTTTCTTAAAAACTGACCCTCAACCCTCTAAGTCTTCCTGCTTTTATACTGAGTGGTCTTATTCTTGTAGTACCTATACTGAATGTCAGTCCTAACTCTACTTCCTACCCCTGACCTAGTGGTCATTTCTACTTAAGAATGTTATCCCCAAATTCAACAAGTTCAACACCAAAACTATTTCTCACCTTCCTCCAAATATTTATCAATTCCTCCCAGGCCCCCTACTTAGTAAAAGTTAACACCCTAAATCCAATCTATCCTTTATTCTACTGCCCTGTATTTTATGACCTCCTGCACAGTCTGTCATCAACATTCTCACCAAACAGGACATTTTGTAAAAATCCTTGTCATTCCCCTCCAATTAAAAAGCTCTCAAGGCCCTGGCCAGGTGGCTCAACTGGTTGAGCGCCATCCCTTACACCAAAAGGTTGCTGGTTCGATTTCCGGTCAGGGCGTGCATATATGGGAGGCAACCAACTGACGTTTGTTTCTCACATCAATATTTTTCTCTCTAAAATCAATAAACACATCCTCAGGTGAGGATTTAAAACAAAAAGTCTTCACAGTGGTCTTTGAGTTTAAAAAACAAAACAAAAAAACCCCTCTGATAGCTTCCCAATCTACAGTAAGATATATTAAGGCCCAACCTACTGTTCCAGGCTCACCTGCTCTATCTACCCCACCACCTTACTCTTCTTATATAGCCTACACTCTGTCCAGGGCGTTCAATGCTTTGCCTTCTCTCAACTTGTGTCCTTGTTCACACTATTCCTTGGCTGAACCAGCTTTACTTTCTTGTATATGGGTACCATATGTGCATATCAAGTTGCAACGTTTGAAATGCTGAAATGTTTTTACTGAGTCTCAGTCAAAAATTAGTCATTACTTGATACTGTTTGGACAATTTCATTTTTCTTTTTTTAAATGTATAGGTTACAAAGTGCTTTACATTTTTTTAAGTTTATACTTAGAGAGAGGGAAGGGAGGGATAAGAGAGGAAGAGAAATACCAACATGTGAGAGAAACACCCATCGGTTACCTCTAGCATGCCCCCAACTGGGGACCTGGCCAGCAACCTGGGCATGTGCCCCCATCGGGAATTGAAACTGCAACCTTTCCTCTACAATAACTGCTACTAAATAAACTCATCTCTGAAATAAAGTTAACCATAAGACCACAGAATAACAGGTATGAAATATAGTTTTGGCTGTGTGACAAAGGGGAAAAGCTAAATATTGAGCCCATCTAAATCTACTATGCAACCCGGGAAAATTCACAAAACCCAAGATTCCCATAAATCTAACCCTCATTTTGCCCATCTGTAAAGTGGTGACTAACAACTTTCTTGCAGCAATGTTGAAAAACTTAAATACATAGCATGTAAACAGTGCCTAGCTTTACCCAATTAGATGGGTGTTGTTAATACTATCCAAAAGATACTAGCTGAGATAATTATTATGAAACACTATATTAGTCAGGCTTTAGTGCCATCTTTTCATGTATTTTTTTCTTTTTTTAAAAGATTTTATTTATTTATTTTGGGGGGGGGGGAGAGAAACACTGATGTGAGATCAGTTGCTTCTCGTACATGCCCGGGGTCAGGACCAAACCCGCAACCCAGGCATGCGCCCTGATGGGGAATTGAACCAGCCACCTTTCACTCTGTGGGGCCACTACGGTCCAACCTAGTCATGTGCTCAGGGCCATGCATTAACTTCTTTAAATTTCTATCAGGTGGTAAAAATAAAAACATTTCCAGTTCTAATACCGACACTCACTTTTCCTTCACTTGAAAAGAAAAATCATACCAAGGACCAGACTTTCAAACATAAACATGTATAGGTACATTAACATGGAAGATAGGACACTAGGAAAAAAAAATATTAATAATTATTTCTGCATGATAAATAATCATTACATTCGACACTTTCCTGAACTTTCCAAGTCTCCTACAATGGCCAGGGACTGCTACTTGCGTAATCTCCAAGAAATTTTTAACTGATGGGTCTAGCTCAAGCATATGAAAATATGGTTAACCTCAGTCATAGAAAGAAAATGCAAATTAAAATTACACTAAAATACTATTTTTCACTACCAGATTTGTAAAAATTCAAGTTCAGTAGTACATGCTAATGGTTTTCCACATATGCTCTCAGGCATGCTCATGGAAAGGTAAACCAGTATGTTACCTATTATAAGCTATTTGACTATATGTATTACAATTACAAACAATCCTCTGACCCAGCAATTTCCACTTCTGTGAATTTATCCTACCAATATACTTGCTCATGCGAAACAACCATTAGGAACAGCCAAGATGTCTACCACATGGACCCAGCAAATAAAGGCTTATCATGTTTGAAAAATATCCTGGAGGAGGGTGCTGGGGGAAGGGGAGAAAAGGGGGAAAATGAGAACAACTCTAATAGCATAATCAATAAAATACAATTTAAAAAAGAAAAGAGCCCTGAGTGGTGTGGCTCAGTGGATTGAGTGCCAGCCTGTGAACCAAAGGGTCACCGGTTAGGTTCCCAATCAGGGCACATGCCTGGGTTGACAGACGGGTACTGAGTGGGGGGTGTGCTAGAGGTAACCACACACTGATGTTTCTCTCCCTCTTTCTCCCGCCCTTCCCCACCTCTAAAAAATAAATAAAACCTTTTTTTTAAAAAAGGAAGATCTCCTGGATATATTACTGACAAGATACTAGTGTTTAGTTGTGATTATGTGTAGGAGGTACCTAGATGAATGGAAGTCACAGAGACTTTTATTTAGATCTTCCATTTTTAAAAGATAATATTCACATGGTTCAAAGCAAATAAAAACAAAGAAACAAGAATGACAAAAATGAAAATCACTCCAGCAGTTCAGATCTCTCCACCCAAGCACCAGAAAACAAACATCAGAGCCCCAATTCTGCACTACCTCCAGAGTCAAAGTGGGAGGGAGAGCATCACTCTGCCATCCACAACGTGACAAAACCAGAAAAAGCAGCACTATTTCCCCTACCAATTCAGGAAAATAGGTACTCCCTACTGGATCCCCACTCTGAAAGTCACTAAAAGGTGCTAAAGACCAAAGCAGCTATTCTTTAAGATGTCCTACCAGGAAGCAGACAATGAGAATGACCTCCAGTATCAAATCAACAACACTTAATAAACTTAAACATTAATAACATACGTAGCATGGTATACAGTAACTCACCTGTGTTGTTTTACCAGATCCAGTCTCACCAACCAGTACAAAGGACTGATGTCTAACCAGAATATCTGTAAACCTATCCTTATATTCCCAAACAGGGAGCTGAAGTCGTTTCTTTAGAATATCGTAGTATCGAGGAGTATGGGGTAAGTTGGTAAATGGATTAATGCACTGTGGAAGTGATGTGTGTCCTGCATGTGCGGTGTGTGTTGAATGGGCAGAATGTGTTGAATGTGTCGAATGCGCTGAGTGGGTTGAGTGAGCTGAATGCGAAGCTTTTAAAGGTGGTAACCCAGCACTGATAAGCATAGCGTTAGTAGAAGCCCGCAATTCCTTCTCCTTTTCTTTCTCTCTCTCCCGCTCTCTGTCTCCTCTATCACGTTCTCGGTCCCGATCTTTAGACCGATCTTCACGATCCCTGTCCCGGTCTCGATCCTTCCTAAAAAATAAATAAACAAATAAGTTAAAGTAAATTTAGAGTTCAGATTCTGAACTTTATGCAAACTGTTCACAGCAGCATTTCAGTCACAAAGAAAGTAAATGTCCAACAACCAAATGAATAATCTGATTAAGTTCAATGAATTATGTAAGCACCAGAAATAATGAAAATAACTTATAATCAAGGATTCTCCATGCCTCACCCATAAATATCCTTCCCTTTCTGATGATGCCTCAAATTCCGTTAAGGGACTGTCTCTTTCCACCACCTTTAGCCACCAGATAACACAAGAACTCAGCCTTCTACAAGTAAAATCGCTGCCCACTTAGAAGTTAAATACTGAGGGCAGAGTGGGGAAACAGTAGAACCAAATCAGGCCAAAAGAAAATGGAAGAGAAAAAAAAAAGGATGGCATACAGACTTTCCCAGAGTCTTCTTCAAGTTATGTAAAAAGTATTTTTACTGAATGTCACATTCAAAATTTATCAAAGACACTGCTGCTGGGCAAAGACAATTCCACCTCACCTTATAATATAAATATGAGTTAAAGGATTCTAGGTGAATTTTCTTAACTTCTACTTTCTAGTATCTTCCTAATTTTGTTCAATAAGCATATACTGCCGTATAAGAAAAACTGAAATTCAAACACTCTTTATTCTTTTGTTTCATTTACTCTTGCATGATATCCTTAATAACAATAGTAAAACATTGCAAGTATTTTTGTAAACCTATGTACACTTTGGTCACCCATTAAAGCACTTTATTTAACACTGTTAAGTTGTTTAAAACCCTCAGATGTGCACTATTTTAAACTTAGGCCAATTTTAAGTGGTCAATTCTAGTATCTACTTCTAGTTACTACAGATGATCCCTAACATAGTAATAATTTGTAAATATTTTAGGCTTATTCATTCCACTAATCCAGTTTACTTCAGACCAAGTCCTAAAGCAGACAAACCTGCCACAACATGTTTGGACCTAGACTTGAAATAAACAACATGGAGCTATAACACAAGCCACAAGACAGGTCACTGTTCCTTATTCATAACACAAAAAGACATAAAAATTTCCCAACACCTCAATCATCAGTAGCAGGGTGGGAAAGACTATTCATTCTCTGGAACAGCACATTAGCTGGGCAACATTAACTCCCCTTGGTACAATACAGTTAAAATGCTGAACCCAACATGAGAAAGGATGGTTCCCCAATCACAGAAATAAGCTAACCAATTACATTTGATCTTGTCCTTCCCAAAATATGTAATTCTATTCCATCAGAATTTACATAAAAGATAAAAGCTTTATTATGCACACACTTATCACATATATAATCACTTTTACATAGATTCACATACATGTATCTCAATGGTCACTTTCTACAGATCCACAGGACATATAAGGTAGGATGGAAGTCTCTCTTCCATTAGCATAAAAAGGAAATCAAAAGAAAAAAGAACACAAAGGATAACCTAATAAACATACAAAATGAAGTCTCACAATTCAAAACTTGAGCTTCCTAGCCTATCTTTGAATCATGACATCAGTCATCCTTTCTTCCCTCATTCTGCCCCTGGTCTAAGGTTAAGGTGTCCATTAATTAAGTATTTAGACTGCCCCAAATGTGAATGAGGAACAGTTTATAATGTACATTAGAAATGTACCCAGCAAAATGAGAAGCACTGTAGCCACAAATGGTTCAAAGACTGGATAGCTTTAAAGATCACAGAACATAAAAGAACTTTTAACAACCATCTGATCTAAAGAAAAAAAATTCACGTTTCCAGCACACCACTATAGGGGCAGGGCATGGCACACAAACCGACAAAGTTTAATGAACTTCTATACTTCCAGCACTTAACATAGGGACTTAACCATTCCAGGTTATAAAATATGGGAGACAGAGTGATGGACAAAGCAAATCATATTACCATCTTGCTTTGCTATAGTAATACCTATACTAACTATGATGTCTTTCAAAGAAGGGCCCATGAAGCATAAAATGCATTCTCAAGACACAAAGATAATCTGATCATGAAATGGGTAATTGTGATATAAAAGTAAAAGAAACACTGAGGTGCATAAGCAGGAAGTATTCAAGTTGGCAAAAAAGTTCATTCTAAGTAAAACTAAAACATTTTTCATTTTCACCAGTAACTTTATTGAACAATGTATTCACCACCATTTTGTTCCACTACCCGTCTGCCACCTTTCAGGCAACTTCATAATTCCATCTTCCCAAAACTTATCTTTTTGACCAAAGAACTGTTCTAGGTGCCTTTTGCAGTCTTTCAAGGAATTGAATTTTTTTTTTCCATTAAGAGAATTAAGCCCAATTTACTCATCTGTGAAATGAAAAACTCTCAGAGTAAAATAAGAAAGCAACAAGAAGGATGCATAAAGCAAATTAAATTACCTTAAAACTTTGCTTACAATTCAAACTGTCTACCATCAACGGGGAAGGGGAAATAAAAACTACAGGTCAGTTAAGGAAGGTGCAAAGCCACAGTATTCATCAGTATGTGTGGGCTTGTGCACATGCAATTTTTCTTTTTTTTTTAAATAGGTACTTTTATCATAAAGGAGTTTTGTTATGAAGTTATACTACTTGAGGTATAATGCTTAAAAACGATCAAAGCAGTGCCTTACAATCACTTAACCAAAACAACGTCAGGGGAGACAGTATGACAATTGTTGAACGTGTGGTTCTGTACTCTCTAGGCTCCATCCTAGCTCAGCACGTAAGCTAACTAAAGGGCCACAGTTATTTCTTTCCTTATCTATGAAACGTGGCTACTCGTGTGTCCCGTGGGGTATTTCAAGAATTAAATGAAGTACTGCTTATCATTCAAGGTTTTTTAGAAATTTACAATACCAAGTTAAAACTCCACAGAATAACAGGAACTAAAATACTGCTAATGAAGATGTAAACTGGTCATCAAAATCAAAATATTTTATACACGCACTGCTTTTTATCGGCCAATCTCCCTTCCAGGAACTTCTCTTAAAGACATAAGTGTGCTAATATGTACACACAGGATGTTCATCATACTTTTCACTTAGAAAATAATGAAGTCTAGGAAACTACCACAGCAGCCATTGAACAGGAAATTAAAGAAGTTATGACACCCCTTTACAAGTGAAATACTACGCAGCCAATAAAAAGGACAGTGTATACCTATTCTGTAGTTTGACATATCTCTAAGTGAACAGAAATAAAAGAAAACATACTGAAACATCCTAATGATATTAACTACTATAAATCTGTTTGTATTTGTGAGCAAATATTCAGAGATCTAAATAAAAAGTTCATCAAAGGATTAAAGACAGATGAAATTTTCATGGAATGTTTTGCCTTTTTACTTGTATCTTCACACGTGGATATTCTTGTGTTCCCCAGGGCAAGTTACTTAACCCGACCTACATCCGTGGACTGTAGTGAAGATGTGCTTATACATATAAAGCACCTACAACAGTTCCGAGAACACAGTATGTACTCTACAGATGTTATATGGTTAGTATATTTGTTTCACCATCTCCACAATTTAACAGGACAAGTTCTCATTAGGAAGCAATACTGGAAACTAACATCAAAGTGAAAAATGTTCCTATTTTCAAAGTTTTTTCCCATAGTTCAACAGTAGCTTGTCTTTGGCAGTAATTATACATAAAAAAATGTGTGGGATGATGGAAAAAGAAATTACATCATTTTGTAACAGAAACCTTTAACTTCTCTACCTGATCCCAAAATTAAAATATACTAGGAGTAAATAAAATTATACAGGGTGAGCAAAAGTAGATTTATAGTTGTTCTTTATGGAAAACATAATAATTAATAAATAATACAAGAACAGACTGTGTGCTTTGCATACTCACAACTGTAAACCTACTTTTGCCCCACCCTGTGTATAGTTTAAGACCTGGAATGTGAAATCTCGCGCTGTCAACTGAGGAAACTTGAAAATCCATGTTTGGCAGTGAAATTCACAAAACTGACAAGCCTCTCAAAACTATCCTCTCAAATAAAACCACCTGCTAACTACCAAGACTTAAAATAATAACTTGCATGATTGCATGACAGTTAACAAAAGTGACTTCGTAAGTTATAAAATATGGAGAGAAAAAAACCCCCAAGCAGTAATAAATGTGGTAATAAGCATACTGCTAAAGAAAAGTAGTTTTATGAAAAATGTTATTCAGGTGACTTAGAAATAATATAAAAGTCCCTCAAGTAGCTGAGAACTTAAACTTTACTACAGGTAGATGTCATGTAATAACCAAGTGAATCCTAAGAACACCACCATAGACCCAGAAAATCCACATTTTAAATAAGAATATCTGTTTTGCGAGAGAAAGGGAGCAACCCACGTACATGTCATGGGAACACTTATAATCCCAAGAAAAGCATTTAAATGGTGGACACACACCCAAATACGAATAGTTCACTCCCTCCCAGGGAATTTTGTTCCGATCTGAACTCCTGTGAGAGACATCAATAATAGCATCTTATCTAGAGAACTTGTTTTTACTTCACAGGGTCGGGAGCCAAGTGTTTCCCACTTTACCAACCCGTCAGAAATGCCATGAGAGTAGGCTGTGATGACTCCTGCCCACAGTGACAGTGTGTGCGCTGCAACACGAAATCCGGACACCAAGCGTGAAAAGGAAAAGACCACGGTTCCACACCGCGCTGTGAACGGCGTCCGGCTGCACAAGCCACCTCACCGCCTGGGTCTCCCTTTCTCACCGTTCGGGAGAGCTGACTGCACTCTCCGTTCAAGCGGCTCCCAGCTCCGAACTGTGTGACCGGTGCCTCTAGTACGTTCAAGTTCGGGGGGGCGGGGGGGGGCGGCTTGTGGCCGAGAGAGAGAACTCAAGTCTAACTCGGTAAACTAAAAACTCTGCAACATTACAATATTACATGCTTCTGCTTCTCATATTCAATACAAGTGCACCCTAACCCAGCCTAGCTTACTCTCCAAACACAGATACCTGGAAATCAGTACGGGCTTTGGGTGAACGAAAACTCACATACAGAGGGCCTGACACAGCGATTCTGAACGTGCACACACACAATAAAAATGACAAAATTATGCAAAGCATTTGGATATTCAGACTTTTTGTGTTCTGCCTGAATTATCCAAATAAATATCTCGACTTCAGGAATGAAAACTCACACTGGACAAGAAATGACTTTTATGCAATTGATATATTCATCTCTACCTTTAAAGAAATGCTAAGGAAAAGGAATCTGAAACACCACGAGTCTCTGCGTATTTCGACCCTCAACCTCCCCAAGGGCGGTAGTTTGCCAAAAATACTAAAAACATTTTCTGAAGAGTCTTCTTGTTTCAAAAGCTATTTATGAAGGCTGGAGGGAGAGCAATCAAGAACTTACTGGAATAAAAAAAAAAAAAAAAAAAGGCCTTCTAATTCCCAGCCCAGAAATGCCCAATAACCACTGTTTCAGCCAAAGCAGAAAATAAAGGAGATGGCGGGAGCATGGGCAGAGGGCGGAAGTTTGCCTGGCACCTACTTTCAACTGTTTGAATGGACGAAGGCATGCGCTCTCGCGCCAAAGTGTAAACGCAGAGGCTCCACACCACCAGCCGAGCTTCCTGACGACCAGGTATGCTCCACGCTTTCCCTTCTCCCGGCGGGCGCTCCACTCTCCCTTCCCCCGAGAACTCGTCTGCACGCCTCACCCATTCCTGCCACCCCCACACCAGCCAGCAAGGATCCACGCGCTTCTCTCGCTGTCCGCCCTCCTCCCCTCTCCCGACCGGGCACCCAACCGCCCCCAAGGCCCTTTCCCCGGGCCCTGTGCCTGGCAAGTGCCCGCCGCCCGCGGAAGGCAACACTCCGCGCCCTCCTTCCTCCCCTCCCCCAGCTCCAGGCCTCACCGGGGAACCCGGGTGGCCACGAGGTCCGCGGTTTCCTCCTGCCCGCTCCCTACAAGTGACTCTTCCTTGGCTCAGGCGGCGGAGGAGACGTCCGCGTGGCCACGACAGGCCTCTCCACCCTCCTGACTGGGCCGGGCGGAGGCCGCGCAACAACATCTCCCCGCGCCCTTGTCCGGCCTCACGCCGGAGTGGCGCCGCTCGCCCCGACCCGCCGCTAGTGAACCGAGCCCAAAGGGGAACAATGGGTCGGGCTACACGTCCCGCTCCGCCAGGCCGGCCCTGGCCCGGTCCCCGCCGGAACTCCAACAAAGCCCGAGCCGCTGCCTCGCGCCCCCGGCCTGGCTTACCCATCGGTCCCCGCACGCTTCTTGCTGGAGGGGTAATCCTCCCCCAGGTCCAACCGGTGCCGCTTGGACATCTTCGAGAGGGCGATTATGAAGGAAGAAAAGCGGCCTTACCGGTGGAGTCGACGGCAGCTACTTAACTCTGGAGGACCCCCACCCCTCCCGCTACAACAGCCTACACCGTGCGGCCAGAACCAGGAGCTAAAATGGCGGCGGCGACGAGGGCTGGGCCTGCGCGCGCGCTTCCGCAGCGTGATGTGAGTGCGTGCGTGGTGAGCGCGCACGCATTGGAGGCGGGAATTCCAGACCCGCCCTACTTCCTTCCCGCCGGCGCTTTACGGCACCTGGGTGGCTGCTAGACTGGGTGATCCCCTAGTCTTCACGCCCCTTTGATTTAGGAAACGGAGAGAGGAAAATGATCAGTCCCAGTTAGGAGGTACTCACCATCTGTATTGCTCTGGCATTAGGAGAGTCTCAGACTCAAGAGAGATTGAGAAACCAGTCAAGATCGTCCAGGTGGAAAAGGGCAGAGCCGGGATTGGAACCCAACTATTTTACAACTCCAGTTCTAGAACTTGAAGTCACTGACCAGACACTCGCAGTGACAGTGAAGAAACTGATAGGAGACAAATATCAAAACTTGCTGTAATCCATTTTTCTCTCTTTTTACCCAATCCGGACAACATGCATGCAACCTATTAGTGTTTTTAAAATTAACATGCAATAGAGAAAATTTGGCAGTAAGGACATAATTGGCTTTCTCCCATCCACCGTGTGCTATTTTTATACACTTCCGCGGTGTGAACTCTAGCTCTATACTCATTCTTACAGCAACCCTGCAAGACAGTTGTTATTTTATAGATGTGAACTCTAAGGCAGAAAGGGGTTAAGAAGTAAACACAGCCATTAGGGCTGTCCCTAAAGCCATAGCAAATTTTGAGGGTAAGATGACTCATGACTTGTGGATCTGTCCCCCAGACCCTAGCTGCTGGCTCAGTTGCATTCATCTCCAGAAGAAATGCACAACAGAAAGACCTGTGGGCCAGTCAAGCTGGGGATCTATGTAACATGAGAAATGGATGTACGGATGCCTGGGAAGACCATAGGTTCTTATCCAATCCTCAGAACTGCAATTGCTAAGGTTAAATATAACCTTAATAACACAGCTGATAAAGAGGGTTTTCTTTTTAATCTTTGTACCAAATCCACATTCCGAGTCAGCACAAAGAAAAGTGAATATCTTCACTTAAAAAAATATACAGTACAACTTTCTACCCTAAATGTACTTTAACAGTATATTGACTTTTATCAGAGGTCATGATACATTAATCATTGAATTTTAAATCTAGAAAAGAATTTCCAACTAGTTTTCTCTTTTTATGTCATTTTAAAATGAGTAAACCTGGGCCCTAGGTAATGCCCCAGTTCATACAGGCAGTTAGTGTCAAAGTCAGAATTAAAATCCAGATTTCACTCCAACTATTCCAGTACCAGGTCTCCAGGTTCACAGTTTGGGGACAACTATAAACTATTCTAAAATTTTGGAGAAATGAGGGAAAAGGTTAGAATTCTACCTATAGAAGTGCTCTAACCTTGGAGGCATCAGCCTCTCACAAGTGGCAAAGAGACTGAGTAAAGAAAGAACTGAAATCAAGGTGATGAGACTTTTTCCTTGGGCTCAGTGTATATCCATAGAAAACTGTAAGCTAATCAGTTGTGTTGGAACCTAAGTGACTGAAGAGAAGCTATATTTACCAAAAAATAGTGGCCTTCCTGAAATCTACAAGGGGAACCAAGGGCCAGGATCTTTCAGGATGTTCACATTCCCTCTGATGAGGGGCAGAGTTCTGGGTCTAGGTGATCCACCCTAGATTTTCACATAGAATGGTCCCTAGAATAGAAAAGAGCCATCCACTGGCCCCTCTACGGCATCGCAGCCCAGTTTTTCCTTCTGTCTGATCCTCCTTTCATGCCTTCCTTTCTGGTGTTGATCCTAAGTCCTTAATAAACTTCCTGTGCACTAATCTTTGCTTCAGAGTCTACTTTTTATGTAACCTGACATTAAAAGACTTGGTGTCAGAAATGGTCCAAGACAGCAGACACTATGATTGGATTTTGGAGTTGGCCACCCATTACTGCCTGGCAATGACTCCCTGGTGGAAGGTAGAAACATAGTTGTGACAAGAAAGCAAGGCAATTGTTGAACTTCCACCCATGGTATCCTGGGAAAGAGCATGCAATGTTGTCCAAGTATGGAGGAAATAATAGCTATAAGAACACTGGAATTTGGTTGGGTATTGCTAAATGGACTTGACCCTTTAGAGAGAGGTCACGTAAGTCTGAGAGTGATTAACTTGCTATTCAAAGCTAAGTGTGAAAGCCAGAAGACCTTCCAGGGAGCATATAAACAGGCTGTCATATCCTGCCAGGGGAAGACAGAGAAAACTGATGGCCATTCACAGGCCTTAAATATAACAGTAGCAGAAGGCCAAGTGGAAACTTCCAAAGATTAAATTCTCCACAAGGTTAGGGCCCTGGTTGGGAAAGAGTGGGCCCAGAGGCCCACATGTGGGATGGGGGCACTTACACTAATAGACCTGAAAAATCCCCAGACCCCTTCTACCTGATGAGCCTGCTAAAGTGTCCCACTCCTCCCTAGTAGAGGCTAGTTCTCCTTCCTAGTGAGATAATCAGAGGCCTCCTCTCTGCAGGATAACACGTACCTTTCTCAGGATACATCCCAACTTCCCCTGCTGGCCACTAGGCAATAACTAGGCTTAAGTCACAACATAGGTTATTCCAAGGACTTCTTAGGGCTGATAATATTGGGAAATGACCACAAAGAAGGTGTAGGACAGCCCTGATTGGTGTGGCTTAGTTGGTAGGGTGTCATCTGGCAGTCCTGCAAAGCGAAAAGTCGCCAGTTCGATTCCTGGTCAGGGCATGTACCTGGGTTGTACGTTTGCCCCCTCGTGGGGGCACGTACAAGAGGCAAGCAATCAACATCTCTCTCTCACATTGATATTTCTCTCCCTTTCTCCCTCCCTTCCCCCTCTCT
>VMDR010022903.1:0-15930 GCA_007922815.1 Macrotus californicus | reverse complement strand
TGCTGCATAGAATTCCATTGTGTAAATGTACCACAGTTTTTTGATCCACTCATTGACTGATGGGCACCTAGGTTGCTTCCAGCATTTGGCTATTGTAAATTGTGCTGCTATGAACATTGGGGTGCATAGGTTCTTTTGGATTGGTGTTTCAGGGCTCTTAGGGTATAATCCCAGCAGTGGAATTGCTGGGTCAAAAGGCCTTGTAATATATTTTGATGTCAGGTATGGTAATCCCCCCTACTTAGTTCTTCCTTCTCAAAATTGCTGCAGCTATTTGGGGCCATTTATGGTTCCATATAAATTTTTGAAATGTTTTATATCTGTGAAATATGTCATTGGTATTTTAAAAGGGATTGAGTTGAATCTGTAAATTGCTTTGGGTAGTAGTGACATTTTGATGATGTTAATTCTTCCAATCCATGTACACAGTATATGCTTCCATTTATTTGTATCTTCCTTAATTTCTTTCTTCAGTGTTGTATAGTTTTCTGAGTACAGGTCTTTTACCTCCTTGGTTAGGATTATTCCTAGGTATTTTATTATTCTTGTTGCTATAGCAAATGGGATTTTTCTCCTCATTTCTGTTTCTGATATTTCATTGTTAGTGTACAAAAATGTCTTTGATTTGTGAATATTGACTTCGTATCCTGGTGCTTTGCCAAACTCACTCATTAGGTTGAGTAGTTTTTTGGTGGAGTCTATAGGATTTTCTGTGTACACTATCATGTCATCTGCAAACAGTGACAGTTTTACTTCCTTCTTTCCAGTTTGGATGCTTTTTATTTCTTCTTCTTGTCTGATTGCTGTGGCTAGGACTTCCAATACTGTGTTGAATAGAAGTGGTGAAAACAGACATCCTTGTCTTGATCTTGATCTTAGTGGGAAAGCTTTTAATTTTTGCCAATTGAGTATGATTTTGGCTGTAGATTTTTCATATATGGCCTTTGTTATGTTAAGGTATGCTCCCTCTGTTCACACTTTGCTGAGTGTTTTTATCATAAATGGGTGCCGTACCTTATCAAATACTTTTTCTTCATCTATTAGTATGATCATATGATTTTTGTCTTTCCTTTTGTTTACGTGATATATTACATTTATTGATTTGTGAATATTGTACCATCCTTGCATCCCTGGGATAAATCCTACTTAATCATGGTGTATGATCTTTATGATGTGTTGCTGGATGTGGTTTGCCAATATTTTGTTGAGGATTTTAGCGTCTAAGTTCATCAGTGATATTGGCCTGTAGTTTTCTTTCTTTGTTGTGTCTTTGTTTTGGGGATTAGGATGATGCTGGACTCATAAAAAGAGTTTGGGAGTCTTCCTTCTTCTTGGATTTTTTGGAATAGTCTGAGAAGGATGGGGGTTAGCTCTTCCTTAAATGTTTTGTAAAATTCTCCTGCGAAACCATCTGGTTGAGGGCTTTTGTGTGATGAGAGTTTTTTGATTACTCCTTCAATATCACCAGCTGTTATTGGTCTGTTCAGGCTTTCTGCTTCTTCTTGATTCAGTTTTGGAAGATTATATTTTTCTAGAAATTTGTCCATTTTACCCAGGTTTTCAAATTTCTTGGCATATAATTGTTCATAGTAATTTCTTATAATCATTTGTATTTCTGTGGTATCAGTTGTAATTTCTCCTTTTTCATTTCTGATTTTATTTATTTAGGTCCTCTTCCTTTTTTTCTTGATGAATCTGGTTAAAGGATTGTTGATTTTATCTTTTCAAAGAACCAGCTCCTGTATTTATTGATCCTTTGAATTGTTCTTTTAGTCTCTCTGTCATTTCACTCTGCTCTGGTCTTGATTATTTCCTTCCTTCTACTTGCTCTGGGCTTTATTTGTTGTTGTTCCTCCAGTTCTTGTAGATGTAGGATTAGGTTGTTTATTTGAAATGTTTTTATCTTTTTTAGGTAGGCCTGTATCGCTATGAGCTTCCTCTCAGGACTGCCCTGACTGTGTCCCATAGGTTTTGGGCTATTTTGTGTTCATTTTCATTTGTTTCCAGAAACTTTTTGATTTCTCCCTTGGCCTCATTATTAGCCCATTCATTATTTAATAGCATGTTGTTCAGTCTCCATGAGATTGAATATTTTTTATTTTTTTCCCTTGAGGTTGGTTTCTGGTTTCAAGCCCTTGTGGTCCAAGAAAATGCTTGATATAATTTCAATTTTCTTGAATTTGTTGAGGCTTGCTTTGTGTCATATCACGTGTTCTGTCTTTGAAAATATTCCATGTGCATTTGAAAAGAATGTGTAATTTTGCTTCCTTGGGGTGAAAGGTTCTATATATATCAGTTAAGTTCATTTGATCTAATGCGTTGTTCAGTTCCACAATATCCTTGCTGATATTTTTGTTTGGAAGATCTATCCATTGTTGGCAGTGGAGTGTTAAAACCCCCTACTACGATTGTGTTGCTGTCTATATCTTTCTTGATGTCCTCCAAGATTTTCCTTATGTATTTGGGTGCTCCTATGTTGGGTGCATATATGTTTACAGTATTTATGTCTTCTTGATGGATTCTTCCCTTGAGTATTATGAAGTGTCCTTCTGTGTCTCTTTTTATGGGCTTTGTTTTAAAGTCTAATTTGTTGGATATAAGTATTGCTACCCTGGCTTTTTTTCCTTTCTGTTTGTTTGGAATGTTTTTTTCCAACCCTTCACTTTCAGTCTGTGTAGGTCTTTTGTTCTGAGGTTGGTCTCTTGTAGGCACCATATGTGCGGGTAATGTTTTCTTATCCATTCAGATACTCTATGTCTTTTGATAGGAGCATTCAATCCATTTGCATTTAAGGTGATTGTTGACAGGTACTTATTCATTGCCATTTTAATACCTTTGTACCTGTTTTCCTCTCTCTCTCTCTTTTTCTTCCTCTTCTTAAAGCAGTCCCTTTAGCATATCTTGCAATGCTGGTTTAGTGGAGGTGTATTCTTTTAGCCGCCTTTTGTCTGGGAAGCCCCTTGATTAGCCTTCCATTTTAATTGAGAGCCTTGCTAGGGTAGTCTTAGTTGCAGGCCTTTGTTTTTTATTATGTGGAATATTTCTTGCCATTCCCTTCTGGCTTGTAATGTTTCTGTTGAGAAGTCAGCTGTTAGCCTTATTGGGGCTCCCTTGTATGTTACTTGCCATTTCTCCCTTGCTGGCTTTAAGATTTTCTCTTTGTCTTTGAATTTTGCCATTTTAATTATGATGTGTCTTGCAATGGCCTCTTTGGGTTCTCTTGATTGGGACCCTCTGTGCTTCCTGGATTTCTGTGACTTTTTCTCTCATCAGATTAGGGAAGTTTCCCATCATTACTTTTTCAAACAGGTTTTCTATTCCTTGCTCCTCTTCTTCTCTTTCTGGTGTCTCTATTATATGGACATTATTACTTTTCATGTTGTCCTGCAGTTCCCTTAACCCATCTTTGTTCCTTTTGAGTCTTTTTTCCTTTTCTTGCTCTTTCTGGGAGTTTTTTTTCTACCTTGTCCTCCAGCTTGCTGATTCAATATTCTGCTTCATCTAAAGCCTGCTTTTGATTCCTTCTACTGTGTTTTCCAATTTAGAAATTGTATTCTTCATTTCCTCTTGACCCTTGTTGATTGCTTCTATGTCCTTTTCCATGCTGATATAGTTTGCAGTAAGTTCCTTTTAGTTTCCCTGTAGTTTTTGGTAATTTGGTAAGGAGATCATTGAACTTCTTTATAACCACTGTTTTGAACTCAATATCTGATAGTTTACTTGCCTCTATTTTATTTAGCATTCTTTCTGAGGATCCTCCTTTCCTTTTGATTGGGGGTTGTTTCTTTGTCTTCCCGTTTTTTGTGTGAGACTCTTGTTTGCTTCTGCTTCTTAAATTGATCTGTTTTGACTTTCTGAGTTTGTGATGTGAACTTCTATGGTGGGAGACCTGTGAGATTCAGTGGTGCAGTCTCCTTGATCTCCTGAACTTGATGCTCTTGGGATGCCCTTCACACCGTTTATGTTGGTTCTCTGGTTGTAATTGGGTTTTGATTGTTTTTGGATCTTTCTTTGGTGGGTCCTTCCCCCCAGCTGGTTGAAAGAGGGTCACTCAGCCCACCATGTCTTGTGTGCTGTTGGGCAAATGTGACCAGAACAAAATCACAAACAAACCCACACCTGCAAAAATAACTCCCCCCCACAATCCCACTATCATTAGAAAATGTACCAGTATTAATAAGGATGTAAAGAGATTAAGACTGTTATAATAAAGAGAAGAGATATGAGATGACCTACTGATAGATGATTTTGAGAGGGCAGAGGGCGGAGCACTAACAAGAGTTTGGAGTTGGAGCAATGCGAAGATGGAAAGTAAAATTTACATCCTGAATAAAAAAGGGAATGAAAAATGTGGAATGGAGTATGAGAAGGGAAGTGTATAGTATTAGGTTTAAATAAAAATTAAAATAAAGTATAATAAAGTGAGAGAAAGAAAAAGGAAGGAAAAAGGTAAATAAATAATAAAAATATAGGAGCCAAATTAAAGACAAAGACCCACTGTAGCACTATCAACAACAAATGAGATAAAATTAATACAGGTGGTACGGGAATTATTGGGGGGGGGGAGAAATGAAGAAAAGCTTAAGAGATGTCTAGAGGAATGGGAGTGATTTTGAAATGATAGAGGGAGAGGGAATATTAAAAGTGAGGAACAAAAACCAGACTAAGACAGGGAAAAACTACAATTTGAGACAAAAGGAAAAAGAAAATAGAAAAAAAGGAGAATAAAAAAAAAGGGCAGGAGGAAAGAGATACAGAAGAAAGAAAAAGAACAGTCTAAGACAGGGCAAAATTAAAAGTTTAAGACAAAAAAAAGAGTAGGAGAGGGGAACGGTAAAATTTGAGATTTGAAATATAAAATTAGTGAAGATATAGAGATAATATTGAAAAAATGCAACAACATCTACCCTACCCCAACCAACCAGCAAAGATTGCTAAGTGTGGAGAGAGAACGTGGGCATTTTCAGAGCAAGGAGAAAGGACGCGAGATGGCCATTGACAAGAAAATGATGTTTGTGTGTCTGGACAGGGGAGAAATGGTAGGAGTGTGGAATGGAAACATTGTAGCGAAAGAGAAAACAAAATTTGAAATGAAGTGAGAGGAAAGAAGAAGGTAAAATTGGGTAAGAGAAGGGAGGGGCAAAATATGTGAATTGAAATAAACTATAGTATAAAATCTAGTGACTTAATATGTACAAACTTGCTGGACAAGAAATGAATGTTAAAAAGCTATGCGGGAAAGAAAATATAGTAAATCATGGAGAAGACGACAGTGGATTTTGTCTTGGTAGCTTCTAGTATTTACCACAGTTTTTTTCCTTCTAGATCCGCCTCTGGTAATGTCAGATGTTGACCCTGTCTGACCTCAGGCAGTCAGTTTGAGACTTCCAGGGGTTTACTGTCTCTGGCTGTCTCCTGTTATTGATCTAGTCACTCAGCAGTCGGCAGTCAGGTTTAAGCATAATGGGTTGGGGCTGAATCCCTGGGTGGGGGGCACTATTGTTTCCCCTCAGGCTGCTGCTGTTTGGAGGGGAGTGGTCTGCCCGAGCACAATGACTGCTGCCATTTGGGGGATGACTCAGCACCGGGACCCTGGCGTCTACTCTCTCAATTCTCTCCCGAAAGCCTCTGTCCCCAGTCTCTCAAGCATCTCTAGTCTTATCTGCGCCCTCCTTGCCAGGGATCTACTGTCTGTGGCTGTCTCCTTTAGTGGTTAATCTGGTCACTAGTACTCAGCAGTGTGGGTTAAGCACCACAGGTCCTGGGCAGAGACCCTCCTGGGGTTGGGGCTATTGTTGACCCTCAGACGGCTGCGGCTCGGAGGGGAGTGGTTTGCCTGAGCACAATGACTGCCACCACATGGGAGATAATTTTGCACCGGGATCCCAGTGTAAATTCTACTTCCTCGTTCTCTCCCCAAAGCTTCTGTCCCCAGTCTCTCCTCAGGCATCTCCAGCCCTCTGTGCCCAGCCCTCAGAGCCCAGGGTAAGTGGCTGCAAATGGAAATTTGTGTGTTGGGCCTTTAAACAGCTCTTGTATCTCCAGCCATCTGTCTCTGAACAACCCTGCTGCTTTTCGCAGCTGTTTGTTATCTGTGTACTTTTCAGGCTCTGGTGCTCTAGGCTGGGGATCCCAGCTTTGGGTGTAGACCCCATTCTTCTCAGGGGGATCTAACTGGCCACTTAATTATCCCTCTGGTGCTGCCACCTGTGGGTGCCCAGCCAGCCCTCTTGAGTCTCCATCACACTCCTTATGAGACAGGTTGTGCTGAAGCTGATTCTTTTGTCTGTCCATGGTTATAAGGCTTCTCTGTTGCTATTGCTCAGTTGTTTATTCCGGGTGATTTCTACACAATTTAGTTGTAATTCCAGATTGGTCCTGGGAGAAAGTTAGTGTGACTTCCATTCACTCCTCCGCCATCTTCCTCCGAAATGCATCAGATGATTCGTTTTAATGTTTGTACAGGATAAGTCTTAGATATTGCTTCAGTCTTTGCCCTTTTTCTTCCTTTCCTCTTTGCTTTCCCATCATTGCAGTTTAAAGATTACCCCAAGATCCTAAAACACATAGTAATGAGTACGACAGAAAAAAAAACTTGTGTCAAGTGGTTTATCTTTGGGGGAGGGCACACTCTGGAGGTGTCATCAGGAATGCTAGTTACACATTGTAAAATGTATTCAGAACTTAGTTCGCTTTTTGAGAAGAATGTTGATAGAATTGAGTTTTCAGTCAGCACTGCTCCCATGTTTTCTGGGATCCTTTCAGTATCTCCATCACATACCAGCCTGATGGCCATGGTCAGTGCCCAGTGAAACCTCCTTTTCCCAGTGCACGATGGCAGAAGTGACAGGGATCATGCTCTGTCAGGGACTGCTCCAGATGGAGAGGTGTAGGGTATAACATGAACCTCACACCTCAGCTGGGATAATTCTGAAGTTTGGACCTTGTGCCACTTTCAGAATTTCCCTACAGGATGAAAATTCTGCTTACTCACTGTGGGAACTGATGTAACATAGGTTTTATTGGATGTATTTTCTTCTCTGTATCACACCTCCTCTGTCAAACTCATGTTCCATGTTCCTTGCTCCTTCCATTAAAGTGCTTATACATGAATCCTTGGCTCAGTGTCTGCTTCTCGTAGTCCCAAAACCAAGGCCAGTGATAAAGCTGTGAAGGGTATCAAACAATATCATCAATGGAACTAAGTTGTTTTGGGGCAAAAAAGAAAGAAAAAGAAAGCAAGCAAGTAGTAGGTGTATAGTAAGATCTTCAAATTACTGAGAAATCATACCCAGTGTGACTTCAATTCACTTTGATTCTATTAAGTTCCATCAGCTGTGTACTTATTGTCTACTGTATACAGATTGAAGAGGGGACCAGAGATGTCACCATGATGGTAATACAGAGTGGTAAACATAATAAATTTGGATGTAACAGAACCTGTGGAAAACAAAGGTAATAATTTTCAACTCACTTGGAGTTTATTTCAGAGAAAACTTAAACATTTTTGTTTCACAGATTTATTGAGGCACAACTTGCCCTGCAATTCACCCCTTGAAAGTATAAATTCAATAATTTTATTCAACTTATAGAGTTAGGCAACCATCACCACAATCCAATATAGAACATTTTGATCATCCCAAACGGTTTTCTTGTACTGATTTGTGGTTAATGTCCACTCCCACCTCATTGCTAGGCAACCACTTATCTGTTTTCTGTCTCTATAAATGACTTTTCTAGATATATATATATATATATCAATGGAATCATATAATATGTGATCTTTTGTATCTGGCTTCTTCCACTTAGCATAATGATCTTATCCATGAGGGTTATCCATGTGGAAAATATGTCAGTATTTTGTTCCTGATAACTGCAGAACAGTATTCTGATACATGGTTGTACCACATTTTGTTTATCCACTTACTAGCTGATAGCTTTGGATATTTCAGTTTAGGGTTATTATGAATAATACTATTATGAACATTTGACTACATGTCTCTGTGTTGACCTGTGTCTTCATTTCTTTGGGATAGATAATTTGAAGTATAATTACTGGGTCATCTGGTAAATTTATGTTTAATTTTTAAGAAACTACCAAACTGAGAAAAGGACACACAAAGACACAGGGAACAAGGCCATATGGAGACACAGGCAGAGACTGAAGTGATGCAGCCATAAGCCAAGGAATGCCAAAGACTGCCCACAACCACCAGAAGCTGAAAGGAAGGTATGGGGGGCAGTCTCCCTCAGAGCCATCAGTGGGAGCCAACCCTGTCGACACCCTGATTTCAGACTCTTGCCTCCTAAATTGTGAGAGAATAAATTTCTGTTGCTTTAAACTAAAAAAAGAAAAAGAAACTAACTGTTTTTGAACATGGCAGTGCCATTTTACATGCCCACCAGCAATGAATGAAGGGGTCTGTTTTTCCACATCTTCACCAATACTTGGGATTAAGAAACAACTTCTAATTGAGCATTGAGTAACACATAATCAGTAGGAATTTAACTGGAGAATGGACTTGGGTAGGAAGGAGACAGGATAGGAGAGTAGAAATGAGAGGAAGAAGGAACTACATACACATAAACGTGGAGATATTCAGCAGTAAGACATTTCAAGAGAATATTTGGAACTTATGACTAAGTTACTAGAAACAAGCCTAGATATGCAGGTGTAAGACAGACTATTGAGTGTCTAACTTGACATATTACAGCTTTTAAAAGCAATTGAGTGCCAGGGCCATGGGTATAATATGAAAAATTTAGAATTGGTATGAATGTGTCAAACTAAAGGCAGAGAGGACAGTTAGTTGAAGTATTCCATGGGAGAAACGATGGGAACCTGCCAGTGGCAATAAGACAGATAGATTTCTCAAGAGAGGCATATTAGTTTCCTATTGCTGCTATAACAAATGGCCATAAGTCTAGTGGCTTAAAATGACACAAATTTATTATCTTACAATTTTGGAAGTGAGAAGTCTAACACATTAGCAGGGCTGCTTTCCTTCTGGAGGCTCTAGAGAAGAACCTGGTTCTTTGCCTTTTCTGAATTCTAGAGATCTCTTGCATTCACTAGCTTGTGGTGTCTTCCTCCATCCTCAAACTCAACAGTATAACATTTTAAAATCTCTCTCTAGCCCTCCTGATTTCCTGTTATAAGGATCCTTGTAATTACATTGAGGTCACCCAGGTAACTCAGGATAATCTCCCTGTCTGAAGAAACTTAATTTACTCACACCTGTAAAGTGACTTTTGCCATCTGAAGTAATGTATTCAAATGTTCTAGAGATTAGTATGTGGAAATCTTTGGGAGGGTATTATTCAACCTATGACAAGAGATATGTGTGATATAGAATTTGCTAACAATTGATCCGTAAGTCTTGAGCTGATTTTCATTGAGCATGACCATCTCATGATACTGACTCACATAAAGATGAGGCTGCACTAGACAGGTGTGCTTTGGTGGCAAGTGACAGGAAAGAGATTCTGCATGTTCATCTGAACCTAGGTGAGCAGAGACTCAGCTGTATACAGGCACCACTGAACACAGGGGCTGAAACACTATGAGGATTTCCTTTCAGATGATTAGCTTTATAGCTCAGACTGGTTACCTCTACATAAAAAGAGACATGGAAAACAGTAGCTCTCACTACTCACATTCAGTAGCTTCACTAAACAGAAACTAGATTTATTTAAGCTCCTGTGTGTTAAAAAAAAAAAAAAAAAAACAACTTAGAAAAAGACTCTTAATTGGTATAGGCATATCTTCTTTCCATGCTGGCCAATCACCTGTGGCCAGGAGACACTGTGACTGGCAGCCCCTTCAGAACCACATTTGTTTATTCAATTTATCAAACCTATTTTACTATTTACTATGTGTCAGTCATTATTTTAGGCTCAACTACCACAGGATTTGGAGGATCAAGGATATGGGTAAAAGCACGTTGTCATATTTAAAATGGTGGTCTTCATAAATCTCATTGAGAACCCCATTTGTGAAGATGGTGAATGATTTAGGTGAGTGTATATCAGGGGAAACAGTGCCACAGGCAGAGGGCGACGTCACTACAAAGACTCTGAGGTGGGAGGTTCTCTGGGGACAATGTGGCTGGAGCAGAGCCAGTAAGGGGGAGGCACATTAGCTAAGAGTGGGGACAGGTATCAGGGGTCAACATGAGGTTTTCTCTGCCACTGAAGGACTTTTGCTTTCATTTACTGAGTAGACTGGGGAGTCATTGAAGGGGTGTGAGCAGATACATGACATGATCTGACTTGGGATTTTAAAAAATCATTATGGCTGCTGGGTATGACATGGATTGTAAGGTGTGAGGCAGCCTGCTTGGAACTGACTTATGCCACCAGGTGTGATATATGTAGCTAGGACCAGGGTGAGGATAGCAGTATAAGGGCTAAGAAGTGGCCAGTTGGACTATATCTTGAAGGTAGAGGCAAGAGGATTTGTTGTCAGACAGGATATGGGTATAAGAGAAAGAGAGAAGCCAAGACTGTCTCCATGGTTTGGGTCTGAGCAACTGGAAGGATGGAATTGTGAATGGAGCAAATTTGGAAGGAAAGAGAACTTTAGAATGTTTTCTTTGAAATGTCCAAATTGAGATATGCCAAACTGATAAATATTATAAGGTTCTGCTTATATTAGATAACTAGAATAGTCAAATTCATTACACAGAAAGGTTAATGTAGATTACTAGGGAATGTGTGGAAAGGAGAATGGAGAGTCAGTGTTTAATGGGTACAGATTTTCATCTGGAGAAGATTAAAAATATCTGGAGATGGATGGCAGTGATGGCTGCAAAACAATGTAAATGTACTTAATGCCACAGAACTGTGCACTTAAAAACAGTTAGAATGCCCTGGCTGGGGTGGCTCAGCGGACTCAGTGCGAGGCAGGGGGTTGGTGATTCGATCCCAGTTGGGGAACACGCCTGGGTTGTGGGCTGGGTCCCCAGGGAGTGGCATGTGGGAGGCAACCACACATTGGTGCTTCTCTCCTGCTCTTCTCCCTCCCTTCCCCTCTCTCCAAAAATACATAAATAAAATCTTTAGAAATGGTAAAGTTTAGGTTATATATATTTTACCACAATAAAAAATATGGAGATGTTTGACATCTCAGTGGAATCTGCGGTTCGTGATATAGTCTGTACTGGAGGCAAAAACTGGAGGGTCATAGACATGTAAATACCGAAGGAGCAGTGTGAATATGAAGGAGAACCATGGACAGAGCCCTGGGGTGCTCTGAGACAGGAGTCACCCAAAAAGAGCCTGGGCAGGAGAGCCCAGTGATGTGACAGGAAACTAGGAGAGCTGGTGTTCCGAAATCTAAGTGGAGGAAGTTTATCAGTGAAGATACTAGCAATTCTCAAGAAGAAAAAGGTGTGACCCCTTCTGAGGTGCACACCCTTCCAGACAGAGCCAGAGCTGCGCACTGAGAACACTGAGACCATCTGGCCAGAGGAATCCTAGACTTTGTTGAACCCCAGGAGCCTCCACTTCTTATTTATACATGAACTTTCCAATCTGCTGCCCACAGCCAATCCACGGAGTGACATTTCTTGCTGATTCTGCACCTAGCCCACAGCTGGCCCAGCAGTGAAGTAGATTTATCCATTCTAGCATTTTGAATGTTGGCTCTCTCTCTAGATAAAGAAATAAATTTTTGGTGTTTTTTTTGGTGAATTATTTGAGGGTAAGTTGTGTGGACCCTGAGAAAAAGATACCTACTAAGAATGGCCCCTGGTCGCTTAACTGGGCTTAAATTTAAAAAAAAAACAACAAAAGAACCTAGCAGCTGTTTCTAAACAGGGCCTCAGACACAAACTACACTCCATGGAGAAGCCTGCACTGAACTATCTTCCTGCCCTGGGTTCCTGCCATCTGAGCCAGCTCTTATAGAGGAGTTCCTGGAGTCCTGTTTCAACCAATGGGACTGAGACTTCCCTGTCCAATTGGAGCTGTGTAGCCATATCCCTACCAACATCTTCACCAAACAATCAGGACAATGCTTTTTGGACCAATCAAACTGTTAGGATTTGGAATCCTCATCTGCATGAAGATGGACCAATCACAGACCAGGGGCAGGGATGTTTGTCTATATAAGTCAGTTCCCCTTTGTTTCTGAGAGTGCACTTTCCCTTTCCACTGAAGAGAAGGCTGCATTTCTCTGGCTGGAGCTAGAAAATGTCTCACCGGAGCAGAGTGGAGCAGCATGGAGCCAGAGAAGGGGGATCAAACCAGAGCAGAACAGAGCTGCTAGCCAGAGGGGCCTCACCCCAGGGCCTCTTCACAGCCCTGCCATTGTACTGCTTTGTAATTGAACTGTATCACTATTAAGCTGTTCCACAGTTGTGCTGTATCACAATTCAGCTGTTTTGCACTGAATAACGTTTCTTTTTTCACTGTACCCCAAACTGGGGATTCCCTATTGGTGTAATTGGTGCCAATGACCATTGGTTAATCAGGAGATTAACCAATCTCCTGATACGGTTTGTAATGATACAGATTTAATAAAGAGTAAGATTTATCCATCACATAAATCTATTATGCCCGACAATCACAGAATACACGTTGTTTTCAACCATACTTGTAGGATCCCTAAAACCTGGTCACATGTGAGACCTATCAATTGAGATTGAAATCCCTTGTAACAGAACCTTTCTACAAGAAAGGTTTAGACCAGTTTGGAGTTTATTTTTAATGTTACATGAAGTTCAGAAATAAGCAACCCAGGGTTGGTATAGCCAAATAATATTGTATGTCCCTGTTGTGTAATCAGTAGCCTATGACTGCCATCCTTTTGGTTTATTTTCTCAGGAAGAAGAGATGAGATAAAGGAAAAATGGTAAAGAAAAGATGCCAGATGAGATGTTCCCCTTTCTTTAAAAGCCACACGCAGTGACACCTCACTATTTCTTATTGGACAGGACTGTGGGCTCATGGGCACTCACAGCTGCAAGTAAAGCTAGGAGATGAATCCTTAAAAAACTCTCCACACTGCCAACTGGAACACAATGGTAATTGTTACTTTAAGGAAGGAAGGGCAGTGGCTTAAAGCGACTTACTGTTAAGTCACTGCGGTCTCAAATGGCAACAGATTTTGGGACAGCAACTTGTTGTATCTGACACAGTAGGCCACAAAGCAAATCTCCAACAATTTTCTGTCTGAATTTATGCCATTTAGAATCTGGATCATGAAGACCATATATTCAGTGCACAATGCGATTAAATTAGAAATGTGTAACAGAATAGGCAGAGTCTGCACATTAAAAAACACATTCCTAAATAATCTATATGTCCAAGACACTTTGATGAGAAGTAGACAATATTTAGTACTAAGTTACAATGAAAACATTATCTATCGACACTTCTGCGATGTAAATCAAGGGAAATTTAGAGTGCTTCACTACATTTGATGCTCATCAACTGAGGAGCTGTCCAACTTCAAGGATGAAACACTCACCGTAAAGACAATCACAGAACTCTAACACTCACAAGGTTGGTCCCAGTATAGTATGTCTTTCAACATCGGTCACCAAAGGTTTCTCTCCAGAGTGAGTTCTCAATTGTGGAGTGAAGCGTGGAGGACCACTTAAGGCTAGCCTGCAGCCATCTCATGCGTACAGCTTTGGCCCTGTATGTATTCGCTTGTGCATTATAAGGTTAGTGCTGGTGCTGAAAGCTTTTCCACAATGAACACATTTATAGGGCTTTTCCCCTGTGTGAGTCCTCACATGGACCCGCAGGCAAGAGGAATTCCTAAAGGCCTTCCCACAGTCTTTACATTCATAGGTTTTCTCTCCAGTGTGCGTCCTCTTGTGCACAATAAGGTAAGAGCCGGTGCTGAAGGATTTTCCACACTGATTACACTCATAAGGCTTCTCTCCAGTGTGAGAGCGTCGATGCTTCTTAAGGGATGACTGGTCAATAAAGGCCTTCCCACAGTCGCTGCACTCGTAGGGCTTCTCTCCAGTGTGGGTTCTCACGTGTTTTTGCAGGGAGGAGGGCACAGTGAAAGCCTTGCCACACTCCTTACAGTCATAGGGCTTCTCTCCGGTGTGCGTTCTTCTGTGCACGTTCAGGTGAGAGCTCTGGCTGAAGAATTTTCCGCAGTGATCACACGCGTAAGGCTTCTCTCCGGTGTGCGATCTCACGTGTTTCTTGAGGGAAGAGTGAAAAATGAAGATTTTCCCACAGTCACTACATGCAAAAGGTTTCTCTCCAGTGGGAGGTCTCGCACATTTATGAAGGGGCCAGGGGCCCGTGAAAACCTTCCCCTGTTCGTGACGTTTTGAGCCGCCCTCCGCAGTACTCCAGTTTCCGCGCACACTGTGGGAAGATCTTCTTCCGCAGCCACTGCAGTCACAGAGTGTGTCTCCAGCAGGTGTTTGCACGTGCACCGAAAAGGAGGGCTGCGAGCTGAGGGATGTGAGACACCGATGACACCCACAAGGCTTCTCTCCGGTGGGAGTTCCGGGGTGCTCCCTGAGGGAGGACTCTCGACTGAGAGCTTTGCCACAGTCCCTGGAGTCGAAAGTCTTCTCTGCGGTGCAAGTACTCACATGACTTCGAGGAGTCACCGGACGGCCAAAGTCTTTCCCATATTCTTTGTGTTTGCGGCGTTTCTCTCCCTTGCAATACCTTGTACCAACAAGGTGACAGTTCTTTCTGAAGAATTTTCTACAGTGATCAGATTCCAGGGGTTTCTCACCGGGGCGAGTTGTTGCCTGTTGAATAAGGAGTAAGAGGTGACCTAAGGCCTTTTTACTTTCATGACACTTATGAGAATTCTTTGCCATGTGGATTCTGCCACATATGGGAAGTACATTATTGACTGACATTTTTACCCGTTTTAGGGAATATGTACAATTTTTGCCCTATTGATTCTTTCAAGTTGAACGAGTTGAATGCTTCCCAAGGTTCCATTGTATTCATTCCTATCAAAGGGCATCATCCTAGACACAGCATTTTTGTAATTGTGAGTAAGGCATAAATGAATTATGTACTAAATACTTAACAAAAATCACATTTAAGTAAATGTTTGTTCTTTGGTATTCTCCGTGAAGTTGCTGACTGTGAGGCAGCAAGTGTTGAGGTCGAATTGGAGATTTCCCCAATTTTGTGAGATTCATAAAGTCTTTACTGAGACAGCTTTTTGGTGAGTGAATGTCACTTGCCTCAACTGTCTCCCCTTGTGTGGGTGCTGATGCTGTTTTAGTTTCTTGAAATGCACAGACTTTTCCTCTATAAAAAACAGAAATTATCCCTAGTTAATCTTACCATTTTTATGCCATTGGAAGTCTTTTCCCCAGGAACATTCTGCACAGGAATCACATGTTTTGATCTAAGTTGAGTGGCCAAGTCTGAAACTGAAGGAGGAAAATTTTCATAACTACTGGGAAAAAGGTAGGGATGAAAGAAACAAGAAGGCAGGTACCCTATAGATATGTTTTCAAATAATAACACTAAATACAGAAAACATGTGAAAAAGTCATCCAGAGTCACTATTTTAGGGATTTGTTCCTATGACTGGAACAAGCAATGGAAATGGGAGGTATTTTACTTAGAATGGATTCTGGAGGCTTGAAACAATAAGAGAGGATATTACCTGGAAAGCAAAGTAGGGTGAACTGAACAAAACATATTCAAGGAGATGTGAACTTGAAAGAGGAATTAAAAGTATTTCTCTGAGGCCAAATAAAAAATGAGTGAATGTTCTCAATTTCAATGTCTCTGGTTGTATTTTGTTTGCTGATTTCTTTTGTTGATTATGTTCCAGTTAAAGGTGAGATCATGTGGTATTTCTCTCTCACCACCTGGCTTATTTCACTTAGCATAATGCTCTCTAGTTCCATCCATGCTGTTGCAAAGGGTAGGATCTCCTTCTTTCTGCTGCGTAGAATTCCATTGTGTAAATGT
>VMDR010022902.1:0-15933 GCA_007922815.1 Macrotus californicus | reverse complement strand
GCTTTTGCATGTGGATAGATTTTGCTTCTATAACGTTGTAGATTTAAAAAATCAAAACACTGAAGTACAATATATAGATACAGCCTATGTGGTAAAAATGAGCAGAACAATTTTCTTCACATTTCTTCTATTTCAGTAACTAGAGAAACAGTCCTATTAAAGAGGACCGTGTTATTACAGGGATCGCTGACGCTGGAGGATGTGGCCGTGGACTTCACCTGGGAGGAGTGGCAGCTCCTGGACCCCGACCAGAAAGACCTGTACAGGGACGTGATGTTGGAGAACTACAGAAACCTGGTGTCAGTGGGTGAGGACAGCTCCCCTATGTCACTCAGTGCCCTGTTAGTGGCCTTTCTTAGCTCTGAGAGGTCTGGAGTAGCTGTGATGCTCTGAAGTGATAGTTAAGTCTCAGTCCCCTCTCTGGTCCCAGGTTAGAAAGTATAATGTGCCCTTCTTCAGAGAAAAGCCTTTGCTGACTTGCAAAAACCTTCCTAAAATATAAGCTTCATTGTTGGCAGACCAAAGCCCAATTCAAAGAGCTTATCTCTTCTGTCACTTTCCATGAACAGGGTATCCAGCCAGCAAGCCAGACACATTGTCCAGATTGGAGCTAGGGGAACAGTGGACAATAGAAGATGAATTCGACAGTGGAATCTGTTCAGGTGAGTGAGAGAGAACCAGCAAGGAGGGTGGCTGAGGAAGTCCTGTCCTAGTCATTCAGTGTTGTCACAGCTGTGAGGACGTCTGAGGACATGTAAACAGAACCTCCATGGGTCTCCCATAGAAGAGCTCTTTTTCTCTTACCTGTTTAGAGGAATGTATCTCTTCTTGGATTTGATCCCTATTTATTTCATCAAGGTTTTGATTTTTTTCTTTAGGTTTCTTCTTACAATTCTCAATCTTACCATCCTCCTTCCCCTACCTTTGTATCAGTACCTCTTCCTTTTACTTTTCTTTCTTTTTTTTCCTTAATTTTATTTATTTATTTTTAAAAATAGGGCAAGGGAGGGAGAAAGACAGGGAAAGAAATATCCATGTGTGAGAGAAACACCAATCAGTTGCCTCTCGCGTGCCCCCAGCGGGGGACCTGGCCCACAACCCAGGCATCTTCCATGTCTCTTGTCCAAGGAGAGATGTGTGATGTTAGCACTGTCTTCTGACTACAGCATCTTCTTGCCCCCTTGGATAAGGTTGTTTCCCCTTCCTAACACTCACCCCATCTTTGATTTGGGGTTAGGATTTTAACGTGTAACTGTTAGGGGTGGTGTAAACATTCAGCCTATAGTACCCGCTATTATTGATACATATCCTGGTGGTATTGGAAAAACTCAGTCCTCTTCTTGTGTTTCTCCTTTGCTGTCACACACTGCCACACTCACAACACTTCTCCCTACAACAAGCAATTCTCTGGAATTCGCCAGGAGGTGTCCTACAATTTAACTCAATTCTTTACTTTTTTTTTTTTTTTAAGAGAGGGAGAGAAACATCAGTGTATGGTTGCCTCTTGCACACTCCCTACTGGGGACCTAGCACACAACCTAGGCATGTGCCCTGACTGGGAATCAAACTGGCAACCCTTTGGTTCACAAACCAGCACTCAATCCACTGAGCCATACCAGCCAGGGCCAACTTAACTCAGTTCTGACACTATTCTGCCTGTAGATAGCATCAGATCCTACAGATTAAGGGCTCAATTCTGCAGGATTGTCCCCACCTTCATTTCAAATACTAATTGCGCGTCCAGGTTGTCACCTGTGTTTCTGACCACTAGCTATAGATGGGAGGTTCCAGTGACCTCCTCCTTGGGTTCCATCAGTTTGCTACAGTGACTCACAGAACTCAGGGAAACATTTTACTTCCTAGATCACCAGTTTATTGTAAAAGGATATGACTCAGGAACAGGCAGATGAGAGATGTAGAGGGCAGGATATGTGGGAAGGGGTGTGGAGCTTCCATGGCCTCTCGAGGCGCCACTGTTCCATCACCTGCCTTCTTCACCAACCTGGAAGCTCCCCAAACCCCATATCTTTGGGGTTTTATGGAGGCTTTCTCACATAGGCATAATTCATCCTGAACTTCCTTTCCAGCTCCAGCCCCTCTCCAGAGAATGGGAGGTAGGGCTGAAAGTTCCAAGATTTTAGTCATGGTTTAGTCTTTCTGGTGACCAGTCACCATCCAGGAGACCACCCAGAGTCAACTAATTTGAATGAAAGACAGTGTTATTGCCTGGGAAATTCCAAGGGATCTAGGAACTCTGTCAGGAACCAGGGTCAAAGACCAAATATTAGAACAAAAGATGCTCTTTTATCACTTAGAGGGTTTTAGGAACTCTGTGCCAGGAAGGTGTGTTTCTTCATAGACACTTCCTTACCTCCTCAGCTCCCTTCAAAGTCTTTGTCATTCCTATTGATTTCTTAAAATTTCTCATTGTCTGCTTGCAACCTAAACCACATTATTAACCCTCATGGCTGCGTTGCTTTAATTTCCTTGTGTAATTGTTAACTCTGATCATCTTTTTAGTTTATCTTAAATGATGTTGCTGGATTCATTTTCTTAAAGCTCTCCTTTTCCTTATGAGAGTCTGATGACATGAAGTCCCAATTAATCCTAGTTATATCAGTCGTATAAGGTAGAAATTTCTCTTCTGTCAACAGCCTCCATGATATGGTATTGTCTTGCTTATACAGCTTCTCCCCCCAATTCCCCAAACTCAGGGTTAGCTATATTTAAAGGAACCTCTGCAATATTTTCCATACATGAGAACCTTTTCTTGGTCCATTGCTTTAAATATTTTTTTGATGGCCTTAAATGTTGTTGGGTGGCTTATTACACATGCTTGGAGATTATATTCTAAAAGGAGGTGACACAAAATTCATCAGAATATGTCTATATAAATATGATGCCTTGTGGTGAAAACTGCAAAGATTAATCAAACTGCAAAAGGAAATAGTGTGTGAAAGGGCTGGGAGCTGCTGTTAGCAGCCGGGAATCTAGCTTAGGCCCTTGGATCTTTGGTCATCTAGGAAGGGTAATGGGTCTTTGGTAAAATGCCTTTAAGCGGCTATATATAGGGGGTGTGATTAGGTCCCTTAGGTGAATTGCGTCCCAAAGTAGACAATATAGCAGTTTCAAAGGGCTGAGAAGAATATCAAGGAAACCTGTGTGAGTACAGTGGGGTGGACAAGAGGGACACTGGATGGAGAAAATAAAGAGATAAGGGTGATGTGGTGGTGGCTAGGTTTTGGAGTAGACAGGCAGTGTAGCACCTTCCAAGGACATTTCAGGAAGTTGATTTTTTAAAAATAATGAGATGAGAAAACATTGAGAGATTTCAGTAGAGGGGTTATAAGATGTCATTTATATTAAAAATGATCCCAGTGGCTACTTTGTAGAAAGTGGATGGTTGTGGGCAGAGGTTGAGCCTGAAATCCAGTTGGGAGCCTGTTTGCTGTAGTACAAGACAGAATACTTGTCTGAGCCTGGGTAAAGGGTGAGGTGTGGTCAGCTTCTGAATATATTTAAAAGGAGGGCAGAGCCCTGGCCTAGTAACTCGGTTAGAGCATCATCCCGATACACCAAGGTTGCAGGTTCATTCCCTGGTCAGAGCACATGTAATCAGTGAATGAATTGCATAAATAAGAGTAGCAATAAATCAGTGTTTCTCTCCCCTCTCTCTCTAAAAATAAATAAATAAATAAAAGTTTAAAGTAAATAAGAGGAGGGTAGAAGTGATTTCCTAATGAAGTAGATAAAGGATGTGAGAAAAAACAATACAAATGAAGGATGATGGTAAGGTTTTGGGCATGAATCCCAGGAGGAGTGGAGTTGCCATCCCCAAAATGTAGATGAAGTGTGGAAAGGAGATGTGGGTTGGACATTGTAATTTAGACGTGTTTGTTCACATCCAGGTGGAGCACTCTGCTGCATTTGGATGTATCTGAGTTCAGGGAGAGTTTAGCACGAGAGGTAGAAATACAAACTGAATGAAGTCTCCTATGGTATGAATACAAGAATAAGCAGAGTCCTGGACAGGTTGCCATCAGAAAGAATATTTGTTGAATGCATGGTTTCTTAATTCACGTCCTAGGACCTCTTCTTTTGAGAGTGTGTTTTTGTTAGCTTTGGGATGCCTGGGCTAGTGTAAATATAATGCTGAAAGTGGTCCCTCTTGAGCCTCGTTGGGGAACCATATCCCTAATATGTGCTAGAAGAGATTTAATTGAGTGAGAAATAAAGCGGTACATTTTAGGAGTAAGAGTTTAGTAACAAATAGAGGAGACGTCTGCAGGTAATAGATAGACGTTCAGCTTTTCTACAGTTGAGGGCTGTGTGAAGTTAGTTGTCAACATGAACAATAACGACAAGGAATATTTAGAAATTTAGGGGAAATGGTGTATAGTGCCGTGGAATGGAGGAATAATGGTATGATATACAAGAGATATGTCTGGGACTCAAAGGTGAAGGGCCAAGAATAAAGGTGTTAGGTTGGAAATGTGCACTGTCAAAAGAGTGGCCCAAAGCCTGCTGTGTGAAGGCCAATTTTAGAGGTATTTTAGGAGAACTAGTGTGAACATAGGTAAATGGGGTAATTTTTGGTAATGTAACTTTTATTTCCAGGCTAACTGTTGTGGATTTTTGTTAGTGATTAAGACAGAATGGCCAGGTTTGGGAGTTTGATTTATGTTATCGTTAAATATGTAGTCTTAACTTTGTACCTCAGTGACAACAGTGCAATGATAAGAAAGTATACCCAGTAGTTCTAGAAAAGGAAGAAAAATGGAAGGTTAAACTGCCAAGGGTCTTGGTTCAGAGAGAAGTGTGATCCTTTAGGACCAAGGAAACCCAGATGTCTGTGTGGAGTTTTGAAAGAAGATGCAGTTAGTGGCAAGATAGTGGGTTTGGGGATCATGACACCAGATATGGATTTAGGGATCAATTCATTGAAATGGGAACAGTTTAAATATTTCCTGTGAACAATTACAATGTGTGACCGGAAAAGGTGACAATTTTCTAATGTGATATTGTGATAAAAGAAATATATTTTTGGTTCCTGGCACTAAACCCTAATAGTTTCCCAGCTGTGAGAATTTCCCGCAACAGTATAGACAGTGTTTAGTGCTCCTCTGTGGACTTTTTAATACCCAAACTCTTAATGCTACACTAACTGTAAACTTGATCCCGTGCTTTCATCTTTCAGTCTGTACATTTTTTTCAAACATGATCTCATCCTGTCTTTTATAATATTCATATACTAACGATTTCCACATTGCTATTTCCAGTTAAGACTTTCCTCAAGATTTCTATATCCTTTTGAGTTTCTTGTTGCTGTGTTAGGTATCTAAAAGCCACTTGAAGGTCAGTATGCTTTGAAATGCACACTTGATTTCCCCACATTGAGAACTTCCATAATATTCCCTTTCTCATGAAAACACACACCCACCTATTCAGTGGCCCAAGTCAAATAATTAGGAATAATACCCAATTCCTCATGCTTATTGATTGCCCCATGTTGAAGCCATGAGAGAGCCTCATCTTTTTCCTTTCTGTAGGTTATATCCCAATTTCTTCCACCTTGCTCTCCGTTGCTCCTTCAAACCACTTTCCACAGTTTGTGCCTGCCTTCTTTATCGTTGCTTGCTTGTTCAGTTTTTTTCTGATCAGAATATATGCTCAGTGAAAATAAGGAATGTTTCTATATGCCCATGTCTAACACAAGGAATGATACATGGTCATCATTTAATAAGGATTTGTGGATGTATGACTGTGTCCCACATCATTTTGAAACAAGTATCTATCATCTGTGCTTGAGTGCTAATAAGAACTTGACTTTATTTTACTATGTCAGCATGCTTTATGAGGTCACATTTTGAAAGCAGCCAAATCTCTATGAACTAACCTTGTTTATACAATGACTGTTTTCACCTTTTATTTTCTTTGTTTATATTATTATGTTTTATCTTTGTCTAAGTGACAACAAGCATATTTATTTGGAGTTTCTTTAAACTGAGATCACAGTGTTATCAATAAAGTAGTTATCAATGAAATAGTTTTATTCTATACCAAGCTCATGGAAAGATCAATTTTTCTCTTCTTTCCTAGACATCAGGAAAAATGACGGTCACCTACAGGGGCACTTACAAAATCAAGGATGTCTAAAGAAAACAAAACAGTGCCGTGAACCCAATGCGTTCAGAAGCATCGTTCATTGGAGTAAAAATAATTTTCCTTTAAGGCAAAATCATGATATATTTCACTCACATGGGAAAGCATTGAGATCGAATGTACGTTTGGCCAACCAGAACGGAAACTGTGAAGTGAAGAACGCAGTTGAGAATAATGGAGATGTAAAATCCTTCCTCTGTGCAAAGGATGAGCAATATCATAACGAAATAAAATTCCCTGAACATGGAAATTCTATAAATACCAACTCACAATTTATTAAACATCAAAGACCTCAAAAGATAAATAAACCCCATATATGCAGTGAATGTGGGAAAGACTTCATCAAGAAGTCTCGCCTCATTGATCACCAGAGAGTTCATACGGGAGAGAAGCCTCATGGGTGCAGTATATGTGGGAAAGCCTTCTCTAGGAAGTCCAGGCTCACTGAACATCAGAAAACTCATATCGGAGAGAAACGCTATGAGTGCACTGAGTGTGACAAAGCCTTCCCCAAGAAGTCACGGCTACTTGCTCATCAGAAAACTCACACAGGAGAGAAACCCTATGTATGCGGTGAATGTGGAAAAGGCTTCATCAAGAAGTCTCGGCTTATTAATCATCAGAGAGTTCACACAGGAGAGAAGCCTCATGGATGCAGTCTGTGTGACAAAGCCTTCTCCAGAAAGTCTAGGCTCATTGAACATCAGAGAACTCACACAGGAGAAAAACCTTATGAATGCACAGAATGTGACAAAACCTTCCGCTGGAAATCACAGCTCAATGCCCATCAGAAAACTCACACAGGAGAGAAATCGTATATATGCAGTGACTGTGGAAAAGGCTTCATTCAGAAGGGCAATCTCATTGTACATCGGCGAATTCACACTGGTGAGAAACCCTATATATGCAAGGAATGTGGCAAAGGCTTCATCCAGAAGGGCAATCTCCTAATTCATCAACGGACTCACACTGGTGAGAAACCCTATGTATGCACTGAGTGTGGAAAAGGCTTCAGCCAGAAAACTTGCCTCATATCCCATCAGAGATTTCATACTGGAAAGACTCCCTTTGTGTGTACTGAATGTGGAAAATCCTGTTCACACAAATCAGGTCTCATTAACCATCAGAGAATTCACACAGGGGAGAAACCCTATACATGCAGCGACTGTGGGAAAGCTTTTAGAGATAAGTCATGCCTCAATAGACATCGAAGAACTCATACAGGAGAGAGACCCTACGGGTGCTCTGATTGTGGGAAAGCCTTCTCCCACCTGTCATGTCTTGTGTATCATAAGGGAATGCTGCACGCCAGAGAGAAACGTGTAGGTTCAGTTAAGTTGGGGGACCCTTTTTCAGAGAATCACAGCTCATCACATTCAAGTGAAATCATACAGGAGAAAACCCCTGTTGATACGGTAACTGTGCACATGCCTCCTGTGGCAGCTCAGACATCCTTAAACATCAGTGGGTTCCTAGCACATAGGAACATGGCCACTGTGGGACAGTCAGCGGCTGGAGACATACCCTCAGCAGAACACAGAACTGGCACAGGGAAACCTTATGAATGCAGTGAAGATAGTAATACCTTGGGTGACCAATTATGTCATATTTTATGTCACAAAAAGCACACAGGAGTACACTGTGATGCAATCAAGGTGGAAGACTCTTGAATAAAACCTTCTAGCATTATATGGCTGACAAGTTTATACTGAGACAAGTATGCATACAGCGACTTAGAGAGTCTTTTGTGAAATGATAGACTCTATCAGTGCTATTTCATATGTCACATGTCATGAGTGAGCTCATAGTTGGTAGAAATATAATGACCGTGGAAAGTCATTTTCCAGAAATAAGACTTGGGTTAGGTGGCAGAGAGTTCACACAGGAGAGAAATTGCTGGCCCATTGAAGGCATTGATTGTGGCACAGTTGTCGGTGGTACATTTTGCCTCAACCATTGGCAGAGGAAATCCTAGAAATAAAACTGGACACACTAACTGTGGAACATCTTCAGCAAAATATCAGAAAATGCACAAAGCAAATAAAGGCCTGTAAGGATGAAGAAAACTTTAGGGGTTTGTGTCACAATTTTAACATAATTCTACATCAGATAATAGACAGTGTACATTTTAGGACAGTATACTTTGAATCAGACTCCTAGTGGACATGTCAAGACTGCTTCATTTAAAGGAGGTTGTGTTGTGCACCATTGGTTAAAGTTACAATGCAGTGTACTCTCCCACCCTGTTGGGGGACATGAATCTTTTTTTTCCGTCGTAGGAACATTATATGGTTAGCTCTTGCATTTCTTTGGTTCTAAATGTATTCAATTTGTTTTTTAGGTGACTGAAGTCCTTCAAAAGAAAACTGAATACATTTAATTCTATAGTGTAACAGCATGTTTGGATGTGTTAACTTTATAAATGTCACCTGGGGAACAGAGTTCAAAACTCATGAATAACCTATCAGCCAAGCTTTCATCCAAGACGATAGTTCCCATCCTGCACACACGCCACTCAGAAAAACTTGAACAACTATTTCCTTTAACTTGGTACTGTTTTAGAATCTATAAGTAATGACAGTGATGAACTAAACAAAATGTCCTTGCTACCTTTGAGCTAGCAATTTTTTTAAGATTAATTTTTTTTTTTTTAGATAGAAGGGAAGGGAAGGAGAAAGAGAGGGAGAGAAACATGGATGTGTGAGAGACATATTGACCAGTTTCCTTTCACATTCGTAGGTTGGCACTCAGCCCACTGAGCTATACCAGCCAGGGCTGAGCCAGCAATTTTTTTAAAGGTAGGTTTTATGCATATAGCAATTTTATCCTCCAGCAAATGTAATCAAAGGATATATACATATGTTAGTTGAAAGGGACATACAGTATAAAGAACAAAATATCCTGATCATTTCTAGTTCAAGGGGTATGCTTTCTGGATGGAGGGAAAGGATTCACTTAATTTTACATACATAAAATAAGGTATGGATACTTTTTAAAAGTATCTTCTACCCAGGTTATAAATTCCATAGTTTATAGGTAATTGTATACTTCCCAGCACATAGAAAAAGAGAAGGGAATTATGTGTAAAATTGAAAGATGAATGAAGCCAAATGAGTGAACTAATGGACTAATCAATCAAAATAACTCGTCACTGAAGGAATACAACTACTGGAAAGAAATTGTTAGGATCAGTATTCTTTTTTTCTTTCCTCATTTTTTCCTTTTAAAACATTTTATTATTTTTGTTTTTTAAATTTTTAAAAAGGATTAGTACTCTAAGAAATTTTTTACAAATCCTAACAAAAGGCTTCTGTCAGAATATAAAGGGGAAGATCAGAGGAGGAATAGGATCTGGAGAAAAAGCCCAGTTAATGGAACAAAATCACTCTAAAAATGGAGGGCAGAAGATGAGGCCCTTTGGATGTCTTGGAGATGAACCCTCATATTTGTCCCAGGTCTGTCACCTTTTAGAGCTGCTACCATTTTAAAGATTCCCCACTCTTCTGATGTGATGAATTGAGACAAGTGATATCACTCCTCACTCTCCTGGGAATGGGGCCTTTGTCCTCTCTTCTAGCCTCAGAGTTCTTTCCCTTGAACTGATAAAGATATCCACCTTAAAAAAAAAATGAGTCTTATAAGGAAAAAAAGAAATTTGCCATGAAGTGGCTGTCTTATGATTGAATTCCAAACTCTGGGTTTTTGAGTAATTCACTGCAACAAAAATTTTTGAGCTTCTGCACCATGCCAGGCACTGTTGTAGACACGGGATACACTGGTGAACAAAATATGTAAAAAAAAAAATTGGCCTCTAACGGGATGCCTTTAGGACAGGTCCTCTTCAGTAAAGCAGAAGCAGATTCTTCAGCTCAGACTTCGTATCCTCTTCCTGTCTTGTCTTGAAAATCTGCACTTCCTATCATGGCAGTCATAGCGCTTTCTCACTGAAATTGTCAGTCGGGGTCCTGGAATGGGCTTCCCAGGACTGCTCTGAGCCCTGAGAACCAGGTGCTGAACTCACCTTTCAGAGGCTGGCATTCCAGGTAAATAAAAAATGTTCATGAGTCTGCCTGTGTGGCTCAGTTGGTTGGAGCATTGTCCCATGCCCTGAAAGGTTGTGGGCGATCCCTAGTCGGGGCATGTATGGGATGCAACAGATTGATGTTTCTCACATCAGTGTTTTTCTCCTCCCTATCTCCCCTCCTTTTCTCTGTAAAATCAATAAACGTATCCTCAGATAAGAATTTAAAAAACAATTCAAGGATAGACAATTTCAGGTTGACCTCTTCAAGAAAGGCATACCAACTTATCTCCTTCACCCCATTTTCATAAAAAGTATAACTTACTAAGTGTGCTGTTTGCCAAACATTAATTGAATATTTAGTACCCAAATGCTCTTATTTTCATCTTCATGTATTGTAGGGAAACATACGTATGGCAGTCCTCAAATAATGTTTTGTTCACTATCCTTTTGTTATAATGTTGAGATGCCATAGGAATGTAACTCTTGTTTGTTAATATCAATTAGCCTATGGCAAAATTGGTTTCAGTATACCAATTGCTTGGCTTAAAGTTATAATCTATTAATGACATTCAATGAGGATTTACTGTATCTTCATTCCTTTCTCCTTACTACATGTAACCATCCACTGTATTATATACAGTTTGTGGCCGACAGCTGAGAGTACTGGGGTCAGCGTTTAGGGTCTTAGTGGGTCACTCTGCTTTGTATGGCTCAGTGATGGAGAACTGGAGTTGAGGGTGGTTGTAGTAGTTGGCTAGGGCTATCATAACAAAGCTCCACAGACTGAGGGGCTTAAACAACAGAAATTGATCTCAGTTCTGAAGGCTGGAAGTTCAGGATCAAGGTGTCAGTGGGGTTGGTTTCTTCTGAGGCCTCTCTCCTTGGCTTGTAGATGGCCTCTGCTTTCTGTGTTTTGACATGGTTGTCCCTCTATGTGTGTCTGTGTCCTTTTGAGGACACCAGTCAGATTGGATCAGTTCCCATCCTAATGACTTCATTTTAGCTTATTAGAGACCACCTCTTTAAACACCCCATTTCCAAGTACAGTCACATTCTCAGGTCCTGGAGGTGGTGACTTGAACACATGGGTTTTGGGGAACACAATTCAGTCCATCCATCCGTGGTTATTTGTCAACAAATGCCATTCAACTTTGGAAGCTTATATTGGGCCACCTAATGGAGCTCACGTCTCATCAGTAAATGGTGGTGTCTTTTCCAGGTTTGACTATAGGGTCCTGTGGCCTATATCCAGGGAGACCCATGTGTGTCTGTGTTGAGAGGCTGAAGCTTTTGAGACCCAGGACCCCTATGCTGCCGGGACAGAACTGATGAACGTTACTTTCCCTTCAGTCTTTCAAGTAAGTCTAAATTCTTCACGGGCCAGTTTTATATGCATATATATTTACATATATAGTACTATCTATTATGTATAGTTTTATTGCCTGCATGATGGTGGTGATAGGAGCTTTTTAAATTCTAATAAGGCGACTGCGGGTGGGCTTCTTGATAGAGGCTGGTTACCAGAAAGACTAAGCCATGATTACAAGTTTAGAACTTTCAACCTTGTCCTCATACTCTAGAGAAGGAAGAGGGCCTTATTATTATTATTATTTATTATTTAATTATTAATTATATTATTACTTAGTTAATAATCAACGACTCATTTATATGATAGATAGATATATACAATAAATGTGTCCATGAGTCAAGTAGGTCATTTTTTTTAAAGTAAAGACAACATATATATAACGGGGTGCAGCCATGGCCCCCCCAAAGGGGATTTGTGATGGAGTCCAGAATTTGGAGTGTCCCAGGATATAGGATATCCTCCACACAAGTCTAGCTGGGGGATGGGACACATGGAGCAGGGCCATTGAGAGTTATTTTGCATATCAGTAATAACAGGCCAGCTTCATGCCACCACCAACCTTTCAGTTAACAGCTATTTTGTATATCAATAACAGCAGACTAGTCTTCCATCCTGAATGGAGGCAGAAGGTATGCATAACTTTGACCCACCATGTAACTGGGAGGCAGCTACCCCTGGTTACAGCGCCTGAGTGAGAGCTTGGAGATGGTTCACTCCACGCCAGGGGGCCACACCTGCTCGGACTACCAATGGCAGCCAAGAAAGGCTGAGAATACAGGTTGCTAGCAGGTGTAGCCAGTTGTGGGGGGAGTCAGAAATGGGGTTGCAGAGGAAGATTTCACGCTAGAATTTAAACCCAAGTGCGGCAGCCATGCTGTTTCTTAACCATGTGGTTTTGGGAGCGGAGAGGCAGCTCCCTTGACCACTCGGCCTAAGAAGCAGGAAAGCAAGATGTAGTAGCCATTCAGAGCTCTCTCTGAGCGATTTGAAAGAATGCAGAGAGACAGTGTAGGACTAGGGATGGAGACAATGAGAGACAACAGGAGACAATACAGAGAGGACAATGCTAAACCATGCGGTAAGGAAAAGGGTGAAAGGACTTGCTGGTGGGCCGTGAGAAGGTGCCATGTGGTTTTGGATTAAGAATTGGAGATCAGAGCGACACAGTTGATGGTGCTGGGGACTCTGGGAGACTGCCCATCTGAGCACAGATTACTGGGAGGAACTGGGAGTCTAGCCAAGCTACGGACTTTTATTTCATTTTCCTAGAATACTGTACCCCGACTGGCCTGGATGGGGAAATGGGGGAAGGAAGGACTGTGTGTGTTTGTTGGTGTTTTAAGGGACTTTGGGATTTTAACGGTGACATTCTGCCATTACTCTAAACCTGTATAACTTTTGAATAAATAGTTCCTTTCCTTTTTACCAAACTCTGGCATTGAGAACCACAGTTCCTAACACCTGGTGGCAGGCAAAGAACTCACAGTGACAGGCCCTGGGGGAGAGTGCTTATTTCAGTGACAGTATCTGGGCCCCCACAGCAGGTTCATTTGGTAACATATATGCATACGTTTAATATCTATATATTATGTATATAATTACCAAAGAAAGAAGTTCCCTTTTGTGTTGCAGGTTCCCTCAGGTTTTATACTTTGCTAAGAGGTCTCACATAAGTCAGAACACTTGTTTTCCTCAAGGTCCATTTGTTATAGAAAGGAAAGAGATTGAAATCAAAGGTTAAAGTCAAAGCCACACCGAAAATGTGATTTAGGCTGGGCGCAATGGATCACATGGTGTCAACTGGATATCTCGGGGTGCTGGTGACTGAGGTCAGGCACATGGTGTCCTACCAGGCTGGCATGATTGAGCCCCAACAAAGACTGGACATCAGTCCCAGCTAGGCTTCCCTGGTTGGCAGACCCCCCCCCACCCCGCCTCCTGCTATCACACACTTATGCTGAGAAAAGAATACTGCCCATGACTTCCTTAGGGAGGACAAGTGGAAGCTCTGTGCTTGGAACTTTCCTAGACTCTGCCCTTTGTGCCTCTTCTCTGGGCTGATATTAATCTGTAGCTTTTAACTGTAATGAACCCTAATTTGGTAATTTCTAGTTCACTGATTATCGCTTTCTATGCCTCTAATTTGCTTTAAACATGTACGTATGTGTGTGCCTAATTTCTTTTTTAGTTTCCTTTTCTTTAGGCACATTAAAATACTTTACTCTTTACATTTTAAACACACTTATTAAGTAAACATGTCATATCTTTTATTTATTTATTTATTTATTTGAGTGGGGGGGGGAGAAATACCAGAGAGATGTCATAGAGAACCATTGATTAGTTGCCTCTTGTAGGCACCTTGACCGGGGAGGGGACCGAACTGCAACTTAGGCATGTGACCTGGTTGGGAATCAAACCAGCAACCTTTTGCTTTGTGGGATGATACCCAGTCAGCTAGCTGAGCCACACTGGAGCCATACTGGTCAGGGCCACATGTCGTATCTTAATTGTGGCATCTGTTGTCTCATCCTCTAAGCCTGGGAAGGCCCTTGATGAAGTGTGATATTATGTTTTATTAATCTTGATATCTCCCACATATGTATAGTGTTTGGCCAATAGATGCACATATACATACATATGATTCTTGGTTAGCTAGAGGATTCAATGGCTATACATTATAGAAATGTCTAATTTGCTGAAGACTGGATTATAACAGCATGATATTCCAGTAGTACTTTCCTTCTACTACAAAGTGGTTTTTTTTAAACTATTTGTTTGATGCAGCCTGTGTGATGAAAATAAGCAGAATAACTTCCTATACATACCTACTGTATATCAATAAAAGGGAAATACTTCCTATTAAACAGGACCATGTTATTACAGGAATCACTGACATTGAAGGATATATCCATGGACTTCACCTGGGAGGAGTGGCAGCTCCTCGACCCGAACAAGAAGGACCTTACAGGGATATGATGTTGGAGAACTACAACAACCCAGTATCAGTGGCTGAGGACAGCTTCCCGGTGTCACTCAGAGGGTGCCCAGTAAGTGGTGTTTCCTCTTAGCTGCTTAATGCTTCAGAGTCTCTGTAGTGCTCTCAAGTGGAAGATTCTCAGATTCCTCTTTGGCTCCAGACAAGAGTATATAATGTTCCCTCTGCTTTGCAGATGTGAAAACTATAGAATCCTTAAAATAGAGCATTCTCCCATCTTGACGTCCTAACCCAATATCATGTGTCAAAGTCTTCTGTCATTTACTGTGAACAGGGTATCAAGCCAGCAAACCAAATACATTCTTCAAGCTAATGAAGGAATGAAGGGAAGAACCCTGGACGGTAGAAAGCAAAACCCATAGTTGAACCTGTCCAAGTGAGAACCAGCAAAGTAGGCCGCCAGGGAAGGCATATTCTGGTCAGAGAAGGTGTCACAGTGTGAGAGTGTCTGAGGAAATCTAAACAGCAGCTCCTCATATCCTTCTTCCCATCTGAGACCTTACTGTTTGTAGGAGTTTAGAGGAAAATATACCTTTTTCCTCTTCTGAGATCTGATCCCAGCTGATCCCTGTTTGTTTTATGTATGTCTTGATTTTTTGGTGGTTTGCCAAGTTCTCATCTCTCTAGGTTTGTCAAATCATCTTCTTTTTTGTCCATTGCCACAGTGCTTCTTTCTCTTTCTTCCACCTCCATTGCTTGAAATTCTACCCCTCCAGGCCTTGTTCTAAACAGAGGTCTTAGAATTCAGCATAGTCTTTAACTAGAGCATCTCCTTGCTGCATTGGGAAATAGTGATTTCTCTTTCTAACATTTGACCCCACATTGGATGCTGTGCCCACACCCTAACCTGACCTCTGTGTTTATATGGTTTCTTAGCATCTTGCTATAGACTAAATGTTTGTGTCCCCTGAAAATTCATATGTGGAAATCCTAACCCCCAAAGTGGTAATTTTAGGAAATTGGGCCTTTGAGAGGTGATTAGATCTCGAAGGCCGTCACTAGAACTGAATCTCCTGGTACCTTGATCTTGGACTTCTTAGCCTCCAGAAATGTAAGAAATAATTTTTTGTTGTTTTGGGTTATAGTAGATGGACTAAGACAATTGTCTTTGCCCCTCTCTGATATTATCCAAAGGTTCTATTTTCCATTTTTTGCTGTGTTCTCATAATCCTTAAATCTTTCTTCCATTCTATATAGTAAGCTCATATTCTCTATAAAGATTCCTGAATTCACATCTCTCAGTATTTTCTGATTTTCACACTTGTGCCATATTTTTTTCTCCACAGAAACTCCTGAATGAATTCAGACTTTTTGTTCAAAGAACTAAAATCATCTTCCCTACAAGAAAATTTCTTCTACCTTCCTCTTTTTTTTTAAGTTTAG
>VMDR010022901.1:0-15933 GCA_007922815.1 Macrotus californicus | reverse complement strand
ATTTTCTCTATGTTTTTGTTGTTAGCTTCTAATTTTATTACATTGTAATCAGAGCATGTGGCTTGAATACTTGTTTTTTTCTTAAATATACTAAATTGTTGGGGGGTTCTATTAATGATTGATCTTGTTACTGCACATTTTTCATAAAATTTGGAAAAGAATACATACTTTCTATATGCAGGTGACAAACATTGGGGCAGAGATAGAGACACATTAGAGTAAGTTTGCCAATTGTTGTCGGAATCTTACTTATTTTTACCTATTTTTTTGTCCAGTCATCTTTCAGTTTCTGGAAGAAGTGTATCATTAAGTTTTCAACTGTGTTCAGTTAAATTACCTTTACTTTCTCTTATTTTTAACAATCTTTTCTTCACTGTTGTATCTTCTCAGTGAGCTGATCATATTTTAACATAAAATAAACCTTTTGTTTATCAGATATTTTGGGCCTTAAATCTACTTTTTTGATGTTCTGCCATACCAGCTTTAGTTTTGTTATTGTTTTGCATAAGTTTTTCCTTAAATTTTCAACCTTTCTGCACCATTTTAGTGTTTTCTCTAAATTGTACCTAAATATTCTTTTTACCCAGTATAAAATTCTGCACACTTTAATAAACACCTTATTAATAATTAAATGTTAAAAATCATTGCCCATGATAACTATTATAACAAAGATCACAACTAATTACGTATTTGTCCTTATTCTTACTGCCTAACTAATGTTTTCTATTTACTAGGTTTCCTTGTTCTCTTTTGCCCTCCTTTGTCCTGTGGACTTCTTGAGGTGTTAGTATTCTATTTTATTTCTTTTCTTTTAATTTGGAAGTTACAAAGCCTATTTATATTGTTTGATGATTACTCTTATGTTTTTGTAACACATATTTATAGTTGTATTTTTCTAACACATCTAAAATTAATTAGTATTTATATTCTCTAGTTGTACAAGGGAAAAACCTAAACATCCTCTAAATTTTCATGACCTGCACCGTGATGTAATTAGCTAATAATTTCGTTGCAAATTCATTTCTTTTTATTGTGCATTAGCAGTTATTTAACAACTAAAACTTTTACTAGACTCTGCTCACCAAGATTCCTTGCTTCTCATATCTTCCTCTTTCTGCAATATACCCTTAAGCTTCTTTGGACTCTTGAAGAGTTATGTCTGAAAATGTTTTAATCTTGCACTCACATTTGAATGATAGGTTGTGCATAGACTCTTAAATTATAACAAACATTTTTTTCAATCAGGGAATATTATGCAGCCTTAAAAAATAAGGAAATCCTATAACATGAGTGAACATCCAGGACATGCTAAGAGAAATAAGCCAGTCACAAAAAGATGAAGCCGTCAAAACCAGAAAAACAGAGAGTACAAAAGCGGTTGCTGAGGGCTGGAGGAAGAGGGTGGGAGCAATTTGTGTTGAATGGGTATGGAGTAAGGTGAAAAAGTTCTCCAGATCTCTTACATAGCAGTATGGATATATTTAACTGTATAAATAAATGGTTAAGATGGTAAATTTAAGGTTATGTATTTTTTACATAAAAATTATTTTTACTCACTAATTTGAAGATATTGCTTGATTTTCTTATATTCAGGGTGGCTGATAAGAAAAAAATGGTGGATGTCAATCTGTTTCTCATTCCTTAGTAATTAGCAGTCTATTCCTTTCTGGAAGCTATTAGAATTTTTGCTTCATCCTTTGTAGGTTACTGTTACCATGCTTTGTCTAACTAGGTGTCTGTTTCATTCATCATGTTCAGCACTTGCAGGATCTTTGAATAAGAGAAAAAGGTCCTTTTCAGTTGTGGGAGATCCTCTTCTAATACTGACTTGAGTGTTTCATTTCCTCGTTCTGAAACTTCTTTGGGCCCTCAATTTATTACTTCATGTTTCTCAGCTCCTCTCTTTTAGATACCATCTTTATAATGTTCGTCTCTATCATGGGCAATGTTCTCATATTTATTTTCCAGACCATTAATTTGTTCTTTATATATGCCCATTTTATGTTTCAGCCTATCTACTGGATTTTATTTTCCAATGACACTCTTAATTTCCACATTTTTTTAACTTGGTCTCTTTTTATAGAAGCTTATTATTGCTTTATGAATGTTTCTTAAGTATCTTTAAGATACTAAGAATAATTTCTCAAATTTTTTTAGGTTCTCCCATTTATTTCATTGTCTTCTAAATCTCATGTCATTGGATTTAAGCACCCTCTACTTCTTTATTGTTGTTGTAATTATTGCCCTCCAGATGACCCACCTCATTTCTTAAAGAGTTGAAACATCTTGGTTCATTGTCACTCTATCCAACAGTCTTGCTGTCTTAACTCTTGACAATTAGCATATCGACGTGGGTGAACTGTCTCCTCCAATGAGCTCACACACTACCTTACCTCCGCCTTTAATACCAACGGTCACGCCCCAGACCTTGCTGGCAATTTCAAGCCCTCCATGATCTGGGCTTCACTATTCCATTCTCAAACAATCATGTTGGGGTACCCCAACTCAAACAATACCATCCCCCAACCTAGATCTCCAGTCTACAAGCACGAATCCTAGCATTTTGTCACTATCTCTCACTTCTGTGGAAGTTGGTCTTTCTAAAAAAAAGAAACCACATACTCTTCATCTTGAATTGGTTATGCAGCAATAGATAACTAATACCATGATGATATGTTCATAAATACATAAATACATAAATGAATGCTCCAAATCTACTACAGCAAGTATTAACTTTCATTATTTTAGTGATTTGGGGGGAATGGAAGGAAATTTCAAATGTAAAGTGTTTATGTTTAAAAATCTTAAAAGTAGGAAAATAACATGAACACCAAAAGAGGGCATTGAACTCACTTGGAATGCTCACAGCAGCCGGCCCAGTAGGCAAAGTCAAGGCAGTAAGTAAGCTAGCTCAGGGCACCTTGCAAAGAGCATAACAGCCTGAGGTTAAAATCTCAGACTTTATCTGCAGTAAGAGAGAAGCCATCCTGAATTTTTCCACATGGAAACTGGCATGATCAAAATGCCTGACAGTGAAGGTAACCTCAAGTTCCAGTGGGGACAGGTTGCTGATTGCAGAGCTAAGAAGCTATTCATGAAACAAAGAAATAATTATGATACCCTTACTGGACAAGAGGAAAAATCTTAAACTGTGGCCAAAGAGGGTAAAAGAGACAATGAATAAATTCTATTTTAAGCTTTAAGACACATTTAATACAGTTTCTTTGTACTGGCAATGACACTTTGTGGCTTAAGAGCTGAATGTAATCGGCTAAATTTGCCTTTTCATTTCCTGAGGGATTCTCAAAATATTCCTCCAGACCTTGTGAATTTTGAGAAGGATCCAGGTCCCAGAGCCACTACGGCTCCCAGCCCGTTTCTTTGCTTGGTTGACTCAGTTCATTGTCTCATTCTTCCGTTTGCATGGCCTCCACTTATACTGTATTGACACGACACGAATTTAGGCTCTTTCCTTGTTTTTTTTCTCTCCCTGAAATACATTAAACATTTTATTTCCTTATATCAGGCTTTCGAGTGTTATGTAGTAGGCTTGGCTAAATGTTTGGGTGAGGTGTCAACAGTTTACTCCAAAAACAATGTAACATTAAACATTAGATATCGTTGTTCTTTAAAAATTCACTCAGCCAATTGTATCCACTTGGACTTCAGGCTCTTGCCATATAAACTTGTTTCTTTTTCCTCTCCTCTCTTTGGACTCCTCCCTCCCTTCCTCCATCTCAAGTAATTTACCAAGGTATTTTTCTAAGCACAGATTGATCTGTCTGTCCCTCGGAGGAATTTTGGTGCCAGCTGTTAAGATAATTGGTCTTGTCTTACTGCACTCGATTGGCTGATTGGTATAAGAAATCAATAACAGACTTGTTTTGAAGATCATTACACAATTCCTTGATATTGAAGGGCTGACATGAATCAAAGGCTGAGAGTTTTTATGTCCAGAATGGAAGAAGGGACATTATATTATGTACCAGAGACATTGCATGATACTAAGTAACAGGAATAAATTCAAAAGTAAATACATACACTGGACACCATTGAAAGTAACTGGCACACTAATTCTTTGGTCTAAAATTTGCCAATAAATAATTAAGCATTATTTTTGAACTGTATTTCAGGATAACCAAATAGCCATATTCGATGAGCAAAGGTTTTTGCCAATTTGTTTTTAAGAGAATTTTATTGTAAATGTTAAATGAGCAATACGATGTTTAACATCACCATTCTGTAATTGTGAGTGAACTCACTGAACCAGGCAATAATCGCCAATACAGGAAACCATTAGAAGAAACTTGAAGTGGAAAGTTTAGGTTATCACCTGTCCGACCCTCGGCTCAACTTCAGTTTCACTCACGATGATGGAACAAACAGCCCTCATGGGCCTTTTGACTTGTGGTGTATAAGCCAGCGTATTTTCATGACTGTGTTTAGGAAGGCCTGAAGTATTTCAAACTTTGTACTCATTATTATAAAATCATAAACAAGTAGATTTAGGTGTTATTTTCCTCTCTAGGTGAGTTTAAAATTATTATTTTCACTCAAAAGATACTTATTGAGTACCTTTTATGTTATAGGCACTGTGCTGGGTTCTGTGGATTTAAAGGTGAAAGGACCCAAACCCATCTTCAAGGAGTTCACAGCCACATGGGAGAACAAACACTCCCAATGAACATCTGAGGAGGTAAATGCAGCAGGGGAGGCTGGGCAAGTTGTCACCTGTTCCCTGGGAGCTCACAGGGCAGACTGCACAGAGAAGTAACAGAAGACACAAGTGATGAGCATCTTACCAAGCTGAATATGGAGAAAATGCCATTATGTAGGAATAACAAGCCCCCAAAACAAGAGCAATGAGGAAATGAAGTATAGTCAGGAAATATCCAATGCTCTGGTTTGGCTTAAATAAGGGGTGTGTGATGTGGTGAGAAGATGGTGGGTTTTCAGGAGATAAGGCTTAAAAGTTACGAGGTGGGGGCTAGATGTGAAGTACTTTGTGTGTTGTATTAAAGCTGTAAAATGTTATATGACAGACCTTGGATTGCCACTGCCTGTCTCTTAAACAGAAGTGAGACAGACTCTGTTGGTGGGACTGTAAACTGGTGTGGCCCCTATGGAAAACGGTATAAAGATTCCTCAACAAACTAAAAATAGATATACCATATGACCTGGCAATTCCACTTCTGGGTACTTATCCAAAGAAAACAAAACACTAATTCAAAAAGATATATGGAGTCTATGTTTATTGCAGCATTACTTGCAATAGCCAAGATATGGAAGCTACTTAGGTGTCCATGGACAGATGAATGGATACAGAAGATGTGGCACACATGTACAGTGGAATATGATGCAGCAACAAAAAAAGAATGAAAGCACTCCATTTGCAACAAGGATGGATCTAGAGGGTATTCTGCTAAGTGAAACAAGTCAGGCAGAGAAAGACAAGTAACATATGGTTTCACTTACATGTAGAATCTAAAACAAAACAAGAAAAACAAAACAAAAATAGACCCATAGAAACAGATACCAAAGCAATAGTTACCAGAAGGGAGGGGTAGAGGGATGGGTGAAAAGGAGGAGGGGAACATAATAATATTGTGATAAGTTTACGTGGTGATAAATACTGACTAGAATTAGTGGAGTGATCACTAATGTCAAATCACTATATTGTACACCTGAAACTGATGTAACCAATATAAGATTGTATACCAACTATGCTTAAATAAAAAATATTTTAAAAACAAGAACAGTGAAAAATCATCTTTGCTTATGATCAAGATCACTCAGAAATTGGATGGAACATGAGGTGAAGAAGGACATGTCTAGAGGCAAGGCTAGTTAGGCGACTGCCGCAATTGTGATGGCAACACTGCCCAGCAACAAGAGCGGGGCCAGACAGGAAGGGATGGGTAAGAGACTCAGAACGGAGAGAAGCTAACATCCAAATATTGAACACAGAGGATGGAGTGTTCCCACTTAGGGTGTATTGGTTAAAACAAATATGTAGAGAAAACATCTATCCCAAAGTTTTCTCATCTTTTTGGTATGTTCCAATCAAGCAATAGAGATCCTGGAAAATTCCTGAAATATCAAAGCCAAGTAATGTCATTATTTCACAACCACCACCAAAAATAAATAAATAAAAGAGAGAGAATTGGATGTCTAGCACGTTCTTCTCTGGTCTCAGAACCAAACTTTCAGAGTTTATTTACATAAAAATAAAAATCGGGTTGTTTGCACGCATCCAGCATGAAGAAAGAGGATAAAGAACATTGATGCCCAGAGGTTGGGATGAGCCCTGCATTCTAATGGCATCTTCTAACCATGTCTTTTATAGCAGCACACTTGTACCAGCTGTTGAGTGCTCTCCTTACATCCCTTTTAGTCTGTGCATTTACATGGCTTCCTATTTTAGAATATTATCTGGGCCTGTAAACTATACAGTATTTGGAAGTACAGTACATATCTTCAACACCAAGGGCAAAGACCAAATGGATGGAAACTATTTCTTACATCCTGTGGTTTATTTAAGGCTCCACCTGACTCTTGAATTCCTGTGCAGTATTTAAATCTGGATAATGTAACAAAACCACGCCTGATTCTAAGACATGTCCATAAGCTTAGAGAACATGCAATCCAATACAAAGACAACAGATATACCTACCTATATTTCCTACAGAGAGCCTAACGATAAACTCTTTACCTATCTCTATTCAAAAATATATTTTAAAATGTCTTTTCTTGTTTCTTCTCAGCACATTTTTTTTGTGGTCCTATAGAACTGAAAGGCATAGGTGATAAGTAAGAGCAGAGAATACGAGTTAGGTAGAAAAGACGGGCAGTAAAAGTGTCAAGTGAGGTGGAGAAATAAAGAGAAAAGAACATGGGTCTCCCCTCAATACAAATAAGAGTGCTTGAAGGCCAGCACCAAGTTCAACATCTATGAAGAAAAAATTCCAAAGAGGAGGCTTATCAGTGAGCCACTACACTGGAAAAGAACTGTGGAAAGTCAACCAGAATAAATAAAATGGCTATTATCTTAAAAGGAGATGAATAAAATGAAATGAATATCAAAGTATTGCTCTGTGTGGCACAGCATGAAGGACAAAGGCATGGGGGCCACTGAGGCCTGGATTCCAAACTTCCACTCTTCTGCTTACCAGCAGCGTGGCTTTAAGCAAGACAGTCAGTTCGCATCCTAAGTGCGTCATCCTTCACGTAGAAATAAGACTGACTAACTCAGGCCGTGGTGGGAATCAGATGTTTGGGAAGCATTTTGCATGACAAGAGTACACTGCTAAATGGGAGCTATTATGCAATAAACACTAATGGTGACTTAGTTGACCCAGTAACTCAGTAAGATGCAAGCAAGCTGTTTTTGCAGGATATGTTGTAGGGCAGGCGGGGGAAACTGAAAACACTAAATGGAAAAGGTCGTAAATGTTTTTAATTTGATAAAAACATGAAAACAAAGAGAAAGGCTATGCTTAGGATAACAATGGAAAGTATGACATCTGCCTAGTAAAAACAGAGGTCAGTCTTATTTGGTGAAGGAAAATGACCATTATTCCTCTAAGGCTAGATATCATCCCTCTCCCCTTATTCAGGACAATATCAGACGTTGATACAGTTTCTTGATCTTGACCTGCTAGACATTTCTGGAAAAGTTAAACTACCCAAGCCATTTTCATTCATCTGTCTTTTTCCCCTTACTCAATAAATGTGTTAAGTGGATGAACAAATGAATCAATCAATCAATGGATCGATCAATCAATACACTCCTAGATTAGAAACCTAAAGTACTGCCCACCTTAATGCATGGAATAAAGTGCAATGTTATTCCTGGTCAACAAATCACCGGACAAAGAAAACCACAGCTGTTAGGCATGGTGTTTCTCAACAAGCTATTCTGAATTAAATGAGTCCTATTTTACTTGGGCGGTTATTTAAGTGTGCCATAAGCACATGCTGCAGGAGTGTCCAAAAGGTGAGTAACTTTCACTCTGTGTCTAATGGTTACCATTCATTATCTAAAGCTGTTCCAACAGCAGAGATAATCTTCCCGCCTTGGTAACCTGGAACCCCTCCAGGAATCAATTTGCCCGAGCAAAGCTTTGCTTGCCTTGTATCCTTGCTTCTTCTTAAACCTCCCCTCTGCTGTGGCAGGAAGACAGTGCCCCCATTAGCAACCCACCTCCCATTTCTCTTGGTATAACTCTGATCCTGACCTTCCGATTGCCTCCACTCCCTCCTCTCAAGACATGTAAAATGATTCTATCATTAGAAGGCTCCTCACAATGCCAAATTTGGCATACTGAATGTCAGACGTGTCAGGACAGTGAAAGCATTGTTAGGCATGCCATCCAGCCCCCTCCCACCCATGTTTTAATATGGCCACTATCTAATGTGCTAATAATCCAAATGATCTTAGGATAGCCCCCTGTTGTCCAGAATTAATCAAGACACTGTGATTTCATGACAGGTGGCGTCCAGGTTTGACATCACCAAAGGCATTCCTAAAGCCAGGCTCCCGCTGCCTGACATTAATCCGTAACGACAGTACCGGAACCAACTCTGCCACTTACTAGCTGAGCCAAAGGAGGAAATTTACTTGGGCACTTTATGACTCAGTTTCTTCATTTATAAAATAGAGATAATAACAGCACCTACCTCTGAAGACTATGTTAAACCTTCAGTTAAAATGAGTGAATACATACAAAGCGTTACTAAGAACAAAGCTTGGCATGTGATAATAATTCCAGAGGAAAACAGCTGTGAGGAATTCTGGGCTCTTATCAAACTGCAGAGCCACATTTGGATATAGAGCCACTGCCACTCAGGCTCAATGAATTCTTTGGCTCTGAAATGCGTCTTACTTGGAGAGGTGCACGAATCACACCATGTCATCCACAGCCTTAAAAAAAATGTGGTCGGGTCGGGAGAAACATGTATTCCTAGCAGAATCTGTATTTATTATTTGCTAGCAGAGTGATACGCCGCCAGGGAGCAGTGACATGTTTTCTCTTCATTCACATTGGTGACGCTTGAATTCTCAGACCATAGGCCATTATGTCCCTTGGTACTGAAGTCACAGACTAGAGCTGTGATACTGTTTATTGTCGAAGGTAAGCTTTGCATGAGTCTGAGATAGGGGTTCCCAAATCCTCCTGTCTGACTATATAAGAGTCATGAACAGTGCTTACCAAACAAATAGATCCTGAGACCCCTTTCTGAACATTTTGATTCAGGAAGACTTGGGGTATGACTTAGGAATCAAGTAATTCTGAGGCGTAGTCCAGGATAATAACTTTTTTTTCACTGAAGAAGCAGCCCCCCTCTCTGGGAATATTTAATTTATTTTCTTCATTCAATTATACTAATATATCTTAGAGTTACCTTAGAGTTATCTTAGAGAATTCTGTTGAATTCTTCATGGTGTTCCAAAGGAATTATTCCTCCGAATTCTTCATCTTCAACCACATGTTGCATTTAAAAGCAAGAAGTCCAGATATTTTATAGATTGTAGTGGATCTTACAGCTTCCATTTCCTCCTTCCCTCTAATCTCAGAGTCACAGATTTTGGCAGGATTAAAGCATATCTACTTGGCCACAAGGATGGATATGAACTTAATTTGGGTAAGTGTGATAAAATATTTTTGGAGGTTTCTTGGAAAGGCGGTCTCTTTCTTTCTCTCTCTCTCTCTCTCTCTCTCTCTCTCTCTCTCTCTCCCCCATCAAAAATGAATAATAAAACATTTAACACCAGCCTGGATGCTGCTGAGAGTGGCTTTGAAACTATGAGGGAAACCAGCTTTAAAGTGAAGCCAATACTATGGAAAATCAAACTCAGAGGCAGAAAAAACTCACATTCCAGGTGACATCACTCAGCAACTGGATCAAGTATTAACTGAAACACTCATTGCCACTGAATATTTTATACAGATAAACCAAAATATATCCTCTATTGTTAAAGCTGGTTTGAGAAGCTGGTCTAGTCTGTGAAATAAAAAGCATCTTCACTGATTCATAGCCCATAACAATTAATTCAAAGCTTCATAATGTTGATCTTGCTCTCAAGATCACAGTCAGTCCAAAAACCCTTGCAGAAAAGAACACTAGCCCATTCTGTTGTTATAACTCATACTCAGGTCTGCATCTCTGATCTTCTTGCCCCCTTATGTATGTCTCAGAGACAGCTACACTACCATATTCTCTTAGTTTTCCTTCTACCTTACAGTTGTTACTTCTCAGGCTTCTTTGCCAGTTCTTCCTCTTCTCCCTGACTCCCAGGGTTCAGTCCTTAGAGAATTCTCTCCACTTTCCTCACTCACTTCCTCAGAGATCACATCCAATTCCATTTATGGGCTGATGACTCCTAAACATATAACTCCCATTTAGATCCCTTTCCTGAACTCTGGATTCATACATCACATTGCCTACTTAATATACTTGGATGCTCAGTGCTGTACAACTACTGGACACCTGATCCCCTTCTCTTTACCTCCAGAAATATGCTCTGCCTTGAAGCCTTCTCCATCTCAGTTGATGGCAATTCCAGCTTTCAGGCTGCTCAGGTCAAAAGCTTTGGAGGCATCCTCAACTTCTATCTTTTTCTTATATTCTACATCCAAGTCACCAGTGAATTCTATTGGTTCTACCTTCAAAATATATGCAGAATTCAACCACTTCTCAGCACCTCCACTGCCACTACTGTGGAATGAGCTGATGGGGAGTCCTTCCTGTAGCTAAAGTTGTCAGTCAGAGAAGTCCTGTATCTTCCAGGGACAGGCCTATCTGGAACAGACTTATCTTAGTAAACCTGCAGTGTTCTTGTTATTGTTTAAAAGCCATCTATCCAAAAGGTGGCTTTGGGGTGAATATAGCACTGAATTTTAGGAAGTGGCAGCTGAGGCAGTCAGTTCTGCTCCCTGCAGTCAGAGGTTGGAGAGGTGAATTTTTATGGCTACCACTCCGTTTTTATTTTTGTATTTTACTTGTCCTAGCATGATCGACTTGTCATCCACAGTCCTTACCTGGTTTATTGCCTTGATCTACCATTAGCCTCTGGAGCCTCTTGACTTGGGTGAGGACTTCCCTTTTCAGTCCCCAGCCTGGCTAAATCTCACTCCTCAACAAGTGAAGCTTGGAAGTAAAGTTGAAAGCAACAAGCTTTAACTCTTTTCTATATATAAGAAAATAAAGGTGCGCTGTACTGGGCAAAACCTGCTCTGTCTCTTACCTAACTGGCCGAGTCCAGATTTTTTTTAAAAATGAGCTTATATAAGCCCTCGTTTCCTCAACTGTAAAATGAAGATTAAAAATATCTTTTTTAAAAGTAATGAGAAAATGACATTTTTGCAAGTTACTGAACTTCTCTGGGCTTCAGTTTCCTCATCTATAAAGTGGATAAAATACTCTTTCCCTCAAAGTTGCCTTAAATATTAAATGATATAATTAAATAAACTGTAGCTATTACCTTAAGAAAAGACATTTACCTGGACAAATGAATTGCTACCAAGATCTAAATAGCGACTATAACACACTGAAAAATCTTACACAAATATAAGAAAAACTGTATTCAAAAATGCTGTATAAGTAGAAGGACTCTTGCCCTAATGACAGGGTTGAAAAATACTGTTAGAGTTCACAAATTCATCTTTAATTTCTCTCCTGAAATTATGTAGTTATTGTATTTTTAGTTAAGCTTATCTGAAAGAGAATGTTAAAATCATATATTCACATGTATCTGTTTCACTTTGGAGAATGCATGTTCCTTCATTTATGTGGATATCAATGTAGGCATGTACCACTTTGACATACACTGAATTTAAACTGAAGTAATCTACCTACAATTAAACTTTTCAAAGAATAAATGTTCGCTGTTGTTATCTCAAAATTATCACCACCAAAATCTACAACACAGTCGCTTGTAACTGTACCATGCTTGTATGTAAGAATGCATGTGGGTGTGAATCTCAGTTTGCCCACGAGAGCAGAACACCTGCTGTCTGTGACAGCAAATCAGTCAGCAGTGACTTTTGAGATCATCATAGAGTCTTTATTTTCTGAAAATTTTAATTCTTTAACACAAATTATGACTGTTCAGATTGGGTACCTTACTTCAAAATATGTATGCATGCAATCAGATGCAACCATGGATACATTTTTGAGCCCTGTGGAGGCACTGAGCGGATTCTCAGGATTTGTCCGTAGGGGAACACAGTTCTGAAACAGTAGCCAGTGGTCACACAACGAGATGGTGACACAACCCACATTTCCCACCTTTCTATCCCAAATGGTTTATCTCATAACTTGGTAGAATTGAATCATTAGAAAATCAAAAATTACTTTACTTGCTAATTATTTACTTATAAGTCCCTTGTTCCTAAAGGTGATATATGATAAATCTAAGAGATAGGATCACTCTGGTTGTGCCCTTAGATTAGTATGTTTGGTATTTGTGTGCAAGTTATCTTGAGGAGAGAGATGAAATAATCTATGTTTAAAAAAATTTATGTTACAAAATAACTCATCTCCAAAAAGTGAAAGTGTTACCATTTACAAAAAAAAAAAAAAAAAACTTCCTTTATACAAAGTTATTCAGTAATTGGTCAGATGTAGGGTTAGAACTCTACTCTGGGAACGTGTATCTATCAGTCAGTGTTTAACTAGGAAAGCCGAGGCCACCTTAGGCACTTTAATTAGATAGAAATTCAATACAGAGAATTATACACTTACACACTATTGGAAGGCCTGGAGGAATGAGCGTGAGAAGTTCATTTTCAGAAATTCTAGAGGTCAGGGGATCACAGAGAAACTGCAGCCCAAGATCTGAGCTGCCAAATCACCAAAATGGGCGATTCTTATAAGAGAAGCCCCAAAGTCAAAGAAAACCATCACTGTTTCTGTCTCTGTTAACTAGTCACAGCTCTCCACTGAGCTGAGTGCAAATCAACACAGAAGGACACTGCTAGGTGGTGATGGGTGCACTCTTAGCCACTGTGCTTAGGAAATCAAATGGTAATGCTAAGAGACTCCTTTCAAGAGATTCCTTTCAAGTACAGGAAATTATGCATTCTCTAGGATTATGACCTCACTTTCCATAGAAGCTTTTGGATGTTCTACATCCTGTGGAAAACTCTACAACCTGATGTGACCTTGGCAATAAACGAGCTTGTATTGTATTAAGTGGAAAATCCCAAGTCTTAATCAGATCAGAGCCAGATGATCTCGTTGTCTCATAGTGATCATTTGTGTTCAATTTATTTGCCTCCCGTCAACATGTGCTCAGTGTTTCCAAAGCTAGCTTATGTCAACTTCACTTCAGGATCCTTTCTCAATCTGTTTTTAGCCACATCTCCTAATCCCTTTACTCTCTGTACACCTGGACCCTGTAGCCTTACTGATACCTTGACTTTGCTGTCTGTTCCAATGTGCATGAGGATAAAAAAACTGCTGATGGCTCAATATTTTGTGTATGCTGTGCAAATTTATGTGTGGCAAATCCATCAGGGACTGCAGGCAGGAGATGTGATAAAAATTCTCATTCCTTGAATCTACTAAAGCGGAAAAAGTACCAGAATGTGGCAAATAAGAGAAGCCGCAATAGTTAATTATCATGACACACAGCTCATCTGTAATTAATCCTTTTCTTCAGCAGGATTCTGCAACTGTAGCATTAAAAAAAAACAGGTCAGATGATGCTTTAATTAAGGCTGTACAGTGTTGCTGCTTCTACAGCAACAAGAACTGTTTTTTGTCTATAGGTGTGTGTGAAGCACTACAAATATTTTCTTAACATCTTTACAGAGTGCTGTTTAAGCATCTTTGCTAGCATTATGTCTGGAGACAGACTGATTACAATTCAAAGGAATTTTTCTGTTCTCCTCACACCCATCTTAGGAGCCACTAAAACAATCTAAATGTCATGCCCGTAGGAGGAAACACTCCTGCCAAGGAGCTAGAAATGAAACATGAGGTGCCATTGCAACAGGGAATGGCACTGAGTTGAAATTTACAACCCTCTTCAGCTACCCAGGCGCAGATCAAGAGCCTGTCATGTGTCCTCACTGGACCAAATCCGACTTGTAGTAGATCCATTGCCGTCACCCTGACATATTGATCCCCAACTGCAATACTCAGTGGTGAAATGTATGTTGTGAGAAGATCATTGGAAAGGAACATTTTACAGTCACTCTCTCGTGTCTGAAAATCTTTTGCAAATTGCTAAATGGAATAAGGCTGGCAGTATGTCCTAGCTAGATCCCATAATTAAAAAAGAAAAGACTTGTCCTATGTTTTCGAAGATATTGCTATTGTCAAAGTAGAGTCACTCTGATAGACAGCCAGTGTTCACCATTATCTGTGTTCTTTTCTTTGGGGAATGGCTCGTCATATTTCCCAGACCCACGGCGGTCATGTGACTTGTTCTCATGAGGAAACCTGGGAAGCAGCAGTGTGTGTCGCCGCCATGCCACGGCCGTGTAGAATGGTTATGCCTACTCCATGTTTTTCCTCTTTGACAGTCCGTTGATGTCAGCAGGTCCAATGAAGCACTTCGAGACTCTAAAAGATGTAAGACGCATGTGTGGCAGACCCCCATCAACTCCACTGACTTGCATTAGACTACAGTGCAAGCAATAAATCTTTACTGTGTTAAGCCATGTGATTTGAGAGTTTTTATTAACAATGCCTCAGCTATATAGACTGATATATGCACTGTATTATTTAATATTACATATTTGTGTTATTCCCTGCAGCCACCTGTGATTGGTAATATGTATTTGCCAATATTAAATACCAGGATCGACTAAATACCAGGATCTAGTGAGACTTTGGTGGCATAGTTTGTGAAAATAATATTTTTCTCTGCATTATGGCAAACTAGTACATTGACCTTAAAAACCTTAGATATCTCTTGACCAAGGTAATCAATCAGCTTGTACAATCTAACCAAGAAGTGGCTGATACCAGTCATGAAGTAGTCTATTTCTAAATCTTAAGGAAAATACCTAACTCAGCATTATAGACTCTAACACATGTACAGGTAAAATATGCTGCTCCATCCAGCATTACGGAGTAGCCAGGAAAGTTCCCCCTTGTTCAGAGAACTCAGGAGATGGTTACTATGAGCCTGCCAACCTACCTACATTGTCTGCAGTGAGCACTCATTTGCATTATAAATTGTATAAATTATAAAATGCATATTGATTTCTACCTGCTATATTTGGTGAACTGATGTTTGTATAACCCATAAAGCATTTGATAAGCAATGGAGGAGGGATCCTTTATAAATTTTGCTCAGTATAGCCAGTAAGCAAAGGAATTTCCCTACAGCTTGCCCCAGAATATGATATTGTTCTCCTTAGTGAAGATCTCTGGGTTCTGAGGAGTGAATCTCTGAGATCATGTTTTTGAGGTTCTCAACAGGTCTGGTAGCTTCTGTACACAGAACAAAATAAATTCATTGTAAACATCAGTTTTCTGGAGAGATATGGACAGAGGACGAGGCATTGGAGGGATAGAAAGGATGAGGAATAGACATAAAAGCCTTCATCTTTTCCATCTTATCTCCAAAAAAACTAAATTCAGCCAAGGTAACCCTTGACAGATTATTTCCATTTTGATACCCTTCTATTGTACATGGTAATAATTACTTCAATACTGTTTATTTCTTCAAAAGTAATTGGAGCTCTGAAACATAAAAATTTAAGCCAGCCTCTTTCCTTTCTTTGGCTCAGATTTCATAATAGGGAGGCTGCACTGGCTATTTGGAAATTATTGGAGAAGCAAAAAGCCAGTAGACCTTCTCTAAACCTATTCTGCCCCTCTAGGTCCTGCACTAAAAGACACACACACACAGAGAAAGAGAGAGAGAGAGAGAGAGAGAGAGAGAGAGAGAGAGAGAGAGAGAGAAAAGAGAAA
>VMDR010022900.1:0-15932 GCA_007922815.1 Macrotus californicus | reverse complement strand
TGAAAGTCTGGAATGAGAGGGATGAACGAGTAAACTCCTAAGATCTCTTTGTTGCTAAATTCAGTAATTCAATATGTGGTTGAGCAATTGATAAACTTAACTCAAAAGCATTCGAGATACATAGGTGCTTATAATTCCCAGAATCAGAAAATGATTATTTTACCTGAAATCACCATTTTGTTCTGGCTACTGAGCAATTTTTAAGCTCGTCTAGAATCCGACTGGAGTGTGAATGGGTAGATTGTATTTTATAAATAAAAATTGCCTGCTGTGCACCTGACCAGCAAGTACCAACATCAAAACAAAGCCCTTAACCCACTAAGATGTAAGGTTAAAATAAAGCTAGGGTTTTTATGAGAGGCTTTTCCTTTCCATGCCTCAACTGTTTTTATTTAAGGTTCCCCTTCAAATTCCTACATTAAATCTTAAACAGCTATACCACTCTCTCGATTCTAAGCTTACAAGACTCTGGAAAAACCTTCTACCTTTATAGTTGCTCCACTGTTTCATTCTTGACTAACTGATGGGGGGCGGGAAGTGTCACACTGAGGGAAGGATGTCACTTGGGGAGGCAACGCAGACACTTCAGGTGTCCGCCACAGTCTTTCTGAAGCTAACAAGAGCAGTGTAACTTCATAGGGTTGTAGGACAAAAGGCCTCTGACCTCAGGTCTTACAGTCTTCTGTGCCATGCAGAGCCAAAAGAACATCAGTAAAAAGGAGAGTCAGAGATCTGGGGCTCTCGTCTCAGGTCCTCTCTGCACGAAGAACAGCTAGCTGGGCAACCCTGTAGAAATCACTTACACTCATTTGGTCCATTTCCTCACCTATAAAGCAACTAAACACTATGGACCTTTCAGCCTCTTGAAGTAGAACATTTAGTTGACTGTAAATAATTTATCTGGTCATACTCCATATATAAAAGCCAGTCTTACTTTTTTTTTCCTTACTTGCTACTGAAATTTTCCAAGTCTTCAGGGAAACTTGTATTCAATTCCATTGTTCAGGTATAGTTCTGGGACTACCAAGTTACCTAAGTGAGGACTACATGTCACTTGATTCTTTCAACAAATACTTGGGCTCCTGTTAAAGGGCACAGTACTGAACCAGGCTTAGGTCACTTCTTACAGAAGTCACATTCAGTATTAAGAATAATCTTTAATTGAAAATGTTAGAAAATTTTTCATCATAACTTGGGTCTCGGTATCCAACAGAATACTTTACCCATTAGCCCCCTAAAACTGTGTTTAACAAAAAAACGGTATAAAACATTATTGAACTAAAAAAATCCTAATTCCTGCTCTAGAGCACTTGTGGCTTCAATGATTCGCTGTTTAATGCTCTTTTCCTGAATTAAGTTTATTTCTAATATTTCATAATATTTTCTAATAAAGGTTTGACAAGCAGCATTTTATGAAGCAAACTCTTTTTGAAACAGATCAGGATCCTTAGACCTTGTCCACAAACTGCCAACTAAATTCTGTCACAAAACAACCAATCCAGGTATTTTATTTTACCTTTCTAAACAATCAACACCAATAACTCTGAAAACATATCATTTATACCAAAGTCTAGTAAATTTTACATATAAAGTTTAAATATCTTTACTTTTTTTTGCTCTTCCTTCTGTCCTAATGCCCATCAGGAGACATATTAAGCCCTGATCCATCATTACAAAGAGTTCTAATCCAGAGCTAGACATTTAAAACTGGTTTTTGATATGACTGTCATTACCTCTAATCACTGGCTGCTCTTTCTCAGTCTCCTTTGCTGGCTCCTCCATCTCTGAATACCCTAAACCCCTTTCTTTTCTGTATCTACATAATCTCATTAAGTCTGTGCCATTAAATAGCAGTCTGAATTCCAGACTCAAGTACCCAATGTTTTATAAGACATATATCCACTTGTTTGTTAAATGGGCATCTCAATCGTTGTTGGCTAATACAGAACTCTTGATTCTCTTCCCCAACCCATTCAAATCTGTTCCTCCTCTGGTTGCCTAATATCACTAAATGCCTAATATTCAGTTGTTCAAGCCAAATACCAACGGGTCATCCTTGATTTCTCCCATGTTTCACATCCAAACCATCAGCCAGTTTTGCCAAAGTATACCCTCTGACCACTTCTCTCTCCCCCGACTCTCTACCCTAGTCCAAACACCACGTTCTACAAGAGTATGGTCTACTACAATAGGCTTCCCTGCCTTTTGTTTCCTTATAGTTCAATTTCTGAGATGAAGTAGCAAAAATGATGCTGTTAAAGCTTCAATTAAATCATGTCTTCTCCCTGTCAAAATCTTCCAATGGTTTCTCATCACATTTAAAGTAGAACCTCATGTCTTTAGGCCAGCCTACAAAACTGCACATAATCTGGGCTTCTGCCTATCTCTTTGCACTAGTCAACTAGCAGTCTCTGCCCCCCCTTTCACTATGTTCCATTGTGGGGTGTTTTTATTTTTGTAGTTCTCTGATGTAATGCTTATTCCCACCTATGAGCCTTTACTTCTGCGTACTCTTTCTTCAAATATTCACATAGTTCACTCTTCACTCCTTCTCATTCAGACTGCCAAATACAATAAAGGCAGTGTTCTCTTTCCTCTTGCTCTACCCCATTATTCTCTACTTCCTCTCGTTGCTTTAGTTAGAACCTATTTCTCTTCATTCTCCTTTCTCTTCATAAAAAAAAAATCTCTAAAGGAAAATTATATGACTGTTTCTCACTATATATAAAAGAGTAAACTATACAGATGAAATTCAAGTTCCCGTCAAGTACCTCTCCTAATCCTAGTCACCTTCCTGAAGGTACTCTAATATCCATTTGATTCATAACCATATAGAGCTGTTTTTTTGTGCATTTAAATACATTTGTTTCTGGAAAAATTTACTTCTGTTCTATAAAACTCATTCAAAATATATCTCAGCTTTCCTACTCATCATATACAAGGGGAGAATCCCCAAAACTAGAATTTATTCATAAAAAATTGTATATTTATTCTTACATGTTTATACTTCAGTCACCTTCAAAGTATTTTCCACTTGATGCAATACACCTATCAAGACATTTTTTCCACTGCTCAAAACAGTTTCTGAACTCGTCGATTTTGATGCCTTTTAGCGCTTTTGCCTTTTTGTGTTTCAACTCTTCCACATTGGCAAAACGTTTCCCTTTGAGGACTATTTTCATCAGGGGAACAAAAAAAGTCCCATGGGGTGAGACCACGTGAATAGGGAGGGTGGAGCATGGGAGTCATGCTGTCTTTTGGTCAAACACTGCTGAACACTCAGCGCATGTGGGCAGGTGCACTACTAAATCACCCATCGTGAAATGGGCAAACTTGTTGAAAGAGTCTTCAAAAAAATTCACTGAAGCTGAACGCAGCCTCTCACAACAAAGCCAGCTGGTACACTGATACAGATGGGTTCCTAGAACACTTACCTAGCAGGGGAAGCTACAAAGGGGGCCAGCCCTCCAGAAGATAATTCTGGTTTTTTTGGGGTCTCCCCTCATATAGCTGTATTTCATTACTAACTGCAGTACAGATTATTGATGAACACCCAACCTCTTTAGAATTTTGCACCACTGTAAGCAATTCATTTATTTAATCAATAATTACGGACTGCCTGCTATATTCTAGGCCAGGGGTGTCCAACCTGTGGCCTGCAGGCTGCATGCAGCTCAGGATGGCTATGAATGGGGCCCAACACAAAATCGTAAATTTACTTAAAACATTATGAGATTTTTTTGTGTGACTATGTGTTGTAATGTATTTAATGTGTGGCCCAAGACAACTCTTCGTCTTCCAGTGTGGCCCAGAGACACCAAAAGGTTGGGCACCCCTGTTCCAGACACTGTTCTAGTTTGCTGCAATAAATAAAACAAAGATCTCTGCCCTCTGGGGAGCTTACATTCTTGCAGGAGAAAGGCAATAAACAGAATATATGCAGCACACTTTTTCTGCAAAGCGCCAGACAGTAAATATTTTAGGCTTTGCAGATGTAGCATATATTCTTTGTTTTATAACCCTTTAAAAATGCAGACACCATTCTTAGCTCAAAGGCTGCATAAAAATTAGCCATAGGGCAATGAGCTCTAGATGGATGACCCCCAATATAAATATGTTAGAAAGAAGTATGTGCTATGCAAAAAATAGAGAATCCAGGATAAAAAGGATGGGAGAGGGTAGGATGCAGTATTAAATAGGGTACTTAAAGAAAGTGAAATCTGAGCAAAGACATGGAGGTGAGGCCAACGAGCCTAGCAGATGTTTGGAAGAAGTGCATCCCAGACAGCTGAACTAGCTAAAGCGAAGACCCTGAAGTAGGAGCATGACTGACATGTTTATGATAGAACAAGGAGGCCAGGGAGCAAGGAGGTGAAGCGGTGATGGGAAATGAGCTCAGCTGAAAGGGGGGGCTGTTGGACGGATTATGGAGAGCCTCGTAAGCCATTCTAAGAACTAGATTTTCTCTGAGTCAAAGTGGGAGTCATTGCAGGGCTTTGAACAGATAAGTGACAAGAACTGTCTTAACTTGAAAAGGGCTTCTCTGACTACTGTATTGAGAAGAGACTGTGGGAGGGACTAGGGCAGAATGGGGAGACCAAGTAGTAACCTACTTAAGTAATCCAAGATCTGACAGTACTGGTTTGAACCATGGTGGCAGTTGAGGAGATGGCAAGACATAGTAAAATTCTGGATGTACTGATATTCTTTTAAAAAAGGAAAAAAAAACAGGTGTCCTGAGAGAATGTTTTCAAAGAATCAAAGAAAAAGTAAAGTCAAGAATAACTCTAAGATTTTAGCCTGAGCTACTGGGAGGATGGACTTGCCACTGAGGTACAGAAATGGGGACAGCTATGGGCAGGCAGTTTAGGAGTTTGATGGATTGTATTATTAGACATTTAGGTAAAGATGTTGAATAGGCAGTTAGTTTAACATATGAGATGGAAGTCAAGAAGAGAAGCTACCTAAATTTCAGCAGTGCTGGCATTTAAATGATACTTAAAGCCACAAAGCTGAATGAGATTTCCAATGGAATAAGTAGAAACAGGAAAATAAAAACACCACACAAACAGACAAACAAAAACAAGGACTGACCCCAGAGCTCTCCAATATTAAGAGGTCTGTGAGAAGAAAGACAAAGGAGAATCAGAAGGAGCCAGCACTGAGGTAGGAGATAACGGGGCAGGGGGCGGGGGTGCATATTTGTCAACCTGGAAAACAAAGAAGAAAGTGTTTCAAAAATACAGGAGCAAATAGCTGTATCAAATGTTGTGGATAGGTCAAGATGGACAGACTCAATGTACGATATGGTATGTGGTAACATGGAAGTTACGGAGAACCTGAGGAGCTGTTTCAGTGGGAATGGTACAGACAAAGGCCTGACTAGAAACGGGTTTAATAGAGCATGGAGGGAGAAAACTTGGTAATAAGTATTATAGACAATACTTTCAAGGAATAAAAACAAAACAAAACAAAACAAGGAGGATGGAACAGGTGGTGAAGAGTGAATCAAGATTTTTTTTGTTTTTGCATTTTTAAAAGATAGGAGAAATATTATCATGTCTGCTGCTGATAGAAATCCAATAAAGAAAAAGAACTGATGAGGAAGGAGGAAGCGGAAGCAATGTCCTTGAGCAGATGAGAGAGGATGGGATCTAGTACAAAAGCAGACTCAGGGACATGAACAGTTCATCTACGGTAAGAAGTAAAAGATAGCACATGCATTGACCAGATGTTGGTAGGTACATAGGGTGGTGGGAATCTGTGGAAATTTTCTTTTTGCTTCAGTTTTCTTAGCAAAGTAGAAACGAATGTCGTGAGCTGAAAGTGAGGATGGGAAAAGAGATACTGGTTATTTGAAGAAAATAAGGTATGAAATAGTCATTTAGGAGAGTGGACTAGGAAAATAAAGTACAATGAACAGCAGCATTAGAACTGGTCAAGATGGCGGTGTAGACAGACATGGCTCACCTTTCCACACAACCACATCAAAATTACAACTAAAATATAGAACAACCATCACTCAAAACTGTCAGAAATCAAGCTAAAAGGAAGTCTGAAAACTATGGAAGAAACCACATCTATCCAGACTGGTGGGAGGGATGCAGACACAGAACAGGCTCCCACGTGTGATGGATTAAAATTCGGGAAGGATATCTCAGGAGTGAGGAGTCCCAGCCCCACACTAGGCCCCCAGCCCAGGATTTCAGTGATAGGAAGATAAGTCCCCCCAACTTCTGGCTGCAAAAACCAGCAGGGATTGAGTTGGTGGAAGAAACTGCTGGAACCCCAAGCAGTTCCTCTTAAAGAACCCACACATGGACTCACCTACTCAGACTCACTCCCTCTGAGCTCCAGCACCAGGGTAGCAGGTAGAAAGGCACCGATGGACTACTGGGAGAAACTGGGGTGTCTGGCATCAAGGTGAGGAGAGGCCATTATCCCTTTTGAGCCCTCCCTCCACAGAGCCACTGAGCTGGCAAGCTAGTGCCATATCTGAGATTCCATCAACATGGCTAACACTATTTGACCTGTTTTGGAGATTCCCCACAGACTCCACCCTACCCAACTTATGGGCCCACCCAAGCTGCTTTTCCAAGTGAATGGCTGGTCTTAGCTCATGCTGCACAACTTCCTAAATCCTCTCAAACAAGCAGCAGCTCACCTCAGTGAACCTCAGGACCAGCACTAGCAGCAGCCAGCATAGATTCACAGCTCAGCTTCGCCTGGGAATCTCCAAGCCCAGCACAAGTAGCAGCCATCACAGATTGCATTATAGCTCAGGCAGGGCAGCCATGGGCAAAATCCAGGTGGGGGCTGAATTTAGCCTGTACCACCCAGGAAACCCCAGGACCAGTGCACCCAGTGGACAGCTACAGACCACTTAGAAGCACCACCACCCTGCCCCTGCACAGCTGATCTTCCACGGAGAATGGAGGTTGGTGGTCAGTGGTCACAGCCAACCCTTGCTGCTGATAGGCCTGGGTAAATCCCTCTCATTGATCTGCCAACAACAACCAGAGTTCAACTATAAGAGGAAGGTGTACTCAGCCCATAAGAAAGGTTCACCTCGAGCACCCAGTTTGGGTGACGGGGGAGACTGTGCCACTGGACCCTATAGGGCACCCACTACACTAGGCCACACTACCAAAACACGGAGCCAAAAGAGCACTACTTAATATATAGAAACCAACCCAGGGAGGCTGCCAAAATGAGAAGACAAAGAAACATGGCCCAAATGAAAGAACAGATCAAAACTCCAGAAAAAGAGCTAAACAGAATGGAGATAAACAATCTATCAGATGCAGAGTTCAAAACACTGGTTATAAGGATGCTCAAAGAACTTAGTAAGGACTTCAGCAGCATAAAAAAGATCCAGTTGGAAACCAAGAATACACTAATTGAAATAAAGAACAATTTACAGGGAAACAACAGTAGGGTGGATGAAGCTGAGAATCAAATCAATGATCTGGAACATAAGGAAGCAAAAACAACCAATCAGAACAAGAAGAAAAAGAATCCAAAGAAACGGGGACAGTATAAGCAGCCTCTGGGACAACTTCAAGAGGTTCAACATTCATATCATAAGGGTGCCAGAAGGAGGAAAGAGCAAGATATCGGGAATCTATTTGAAAAAAAATAATGAAAGAAAACATCCTTAATTTGGTGAAGGAAATAAACATGCAAGTACAGGAAGCACAGATTCTCAAATAAGAGGGATGCAAAGAGGCCCACTCCAAGGCACATCATAATTAAAATACCCAAGGTTAAAGACAAAGAGAGAATCTTAAAAGCAGCAAGAGAAAAGAAGTTAGTTACCTACAGGAGAGTTCCCATAAGACTGTCTGCTGATTTCTCAAAAGAAACTTTGCAGGCTAGAGACGACTGGCATGAAATAGCCAGAGTCATGAAAAGCAGGGACCTACAGCCAAGATTGCTCTATCCAGCAAAGATATTATTTAGAATTGAAGGGAGATAAAGAGCTTCTGAGACAAGATAAAACTAAAGTTCATCATCACAAAACCATGATTATATGAAATTTTAAAGGGACTTAAAATTTAAGAAAAAGATGATCAAAACTATGAACAATAAAATGGCAAAAATATATATTATGAACAAATGAATCTAAAAAACAAACTAACTAAACAAGAACAGACACAGAATCATGGATACATAGAGCCTTTTGATGGTTTCCAGGTGGGAGGGGGGGTAATCGGTGAAGGGGTGAGGGCATTAGGAAGTATAAATAAGTAGTTACAGAATAGCCATGGGAATGTACAGTGTAAGAAATGGAGTAGCCAAAGAACTTATATGTATGACCATGAACATGAGGAACGGTGAGGGCATTGCCTGAGGGGAGTGGGGAGTGTCCTGGGTGGAGGGGACAAAGGGGAAAAATCAGGATAAATGTAGCAGCACAATCGACAAAATATGATTTAAAAAGTAACAGTGGCATAAAGGATCCACTTGAGATATGCGGTCACGTGTGACTGTGTGCTTGGGGCTCCAGCCCCACTAGGTCACATGGGGACAGGTGCAGAGAAAGCAGAACTGGTTTCACTAGGGTGGTGCATTTCACCAAAGGAGCAAAGAGCAAGAGAGTGGATCCAAAGAAGAAATTAAAATGACTAACCACGGAATTTAAGCAGAATAAGAAAAGGAGTGAAAACATCAAGAGGTGAGTGGCAGGAAAGTAGGATGAAGGTTTGGAGATTCCATCAGGGTCAAAAGATGGTTGGGGCTGAGATACTAACTAGAAAGAGTGAACCACAAAAATAGAAAGTGGGGTCAAACAGTAGAATACATGAAATGGTAACTACGGAGGGACTGCAGTTATTGACAATGCAAGAAGGTATCACTATGGGAGTGATGTGAAGGGATAGGGTAGATGGGAAGAACACTGGAAAAAAAGGTCTAGGAAACGAGAGGCCAGGGTACTGGAGAGATCATGTATACTCTTCTTAATTTTAATATAAAGATGGAGGTGGTATTGGGGACAGAGACAAGGAGCTGAGAGCTAAGAATATTGAGACAAGGTTAGTAGTTGATAGCAATTGTGTGGGGTAGTGAATTACATAATCTGCTGACATAACCTAACACTGAGGATTTTTGGTGAGAAGGAAGGGAGAACAGTATGAAAGCAGCAGAGATGCATGGCAGACACCTTTCCCACCTGTAAGTACAGTGATAAAAAGAGCTATGGAAAAGAAAATAGCCAAACTGCACGGCGCAAAAAATCAGGTTTCTGTAAGATCAGCAAAGTGAAGGGAATGTTTAGTATAAATTGAGACTGTATTTGCAGATGATGGACTGTAAATTCTGAAAGGCACAGTACAAGAATATGAAGAGTTGGGAAGGGGTTTAAAAAAAATTCCACTCAGAATTGGAGTGAGGGAAACAAAGGGTGACCTGGACGTCTGGAGGTTCTGTTGCTACTGACAACTTACTGAACACAACTGACTCCTGATATATCCATGTTTTTCTAAGAAATGGAAATTGCTGGGTCAAAATGTTTTTACTTTGCAATTAAAACAGCCATGCTGATTTATGCAATGTATGAGTTTTCCCACAACTTTGTATTTCCCTATAATGGGGTAGAATAATATTTTATGTTTATTGACTAGCTGTATTTTTCTCTTCTGTGAATTTGCCCATTTAAAAAATTGAGTTGTCTTTTATTGTTTCACAATGCTTAAAAAGAACCTATTTTCTACTTTTATTCTGCTCTTAATGATTCCCACAAATCAATGTTGTAAATTCCTCTCAAATCTTTCAAGGGCTCTTGCTAGGGCAGCACGGGTTCAGCAGTTATTTCCTCTCCAAACATTAGTGATGCCATTGGTTTCAATAAGGGCTCTGATTGTTTTTGCCCTAAACTGGCTGAGCTGGCAGGGCCCACAAAGCAGAAAATACTTACTGTTTGGTCCTTTACAGAAACAGTTTGTGGACTCCTTCTCTATACCTCGTAGGGTCTCTTAACTGCTTCGAGTTTCAAGAACACAGCAGGTCCTTACCTTTACTGACATACTCTCAAGTGCGGTCCCAAGTCCCCTGACGTGCCCGCACCATGTTCTCTCTCTGCATGAAATCTATTACTAGCCTTTCTGGGTGCCACAGATGTGTATCATAAAAGCTGTAACTATACTTTTTCGTTTATATTTCTTTCTCTCCACTCGGATTTAAATCTCCTGAGGACAAGGGACAATCCCAACACTGATAGATGTTTAGTGAATGAATACATGGCACACAAAGTCCTTCATAATTCGCCATCTTTCCAAGTATTTTCCTGTTAGCTAACCAAAGTAAACTATATTTTTACTTCATTAAGTATTTTTTTAAAACATTATTACTAATGGCAGCACAATGATCAATGTTTTATATTATTTTCTTCACAATTTCGGTGGAAACCATCTACTGCTAATAATTTATATGCACCTATTTAGTACACTCATGATTTGCTGAAACATTTCTCTCCCCAATTCCTTCTTCAGTAAAGAAAAAAACCATGGGATCTTGGCCCTTCTGGGATCAACCTTTACATCTATGGCAGTAACTTCTGCACCTGAAGTTTAAGGGGCCCCACTGATAATTATTTTACTAACGGCTTCAGGGTACCTCAAAGTCAATTATAAAAATGCAACTCCTATGTTTTTTGTTTTAGTTTTCAGTATAAACTTAATCTCTTGCACTTTGTGAGTAAGCCTTATTTTCCTGATCTGGAACATTTTTGTGTTTATTTCTTTATTATAAAGATTTTAGTTTACCTTGTCAGGGTCTTACTAAGTGTATTTTTCTGTTTAGTTATTTAATGAGCCTTTGTCATTTCTCTTAACCCCTAAATTTGATGGATTTCTTTTTTCTCCCCTATTTGTGTTGAGGTCATTACCAAGAGTGTTTCACCCACGGATGCTTGCTGCATGCATTCTAGAAACCAGCTTTGTTACCAATTATATCTCACTCAGGTAAGGATTTATTTTTTTCCTTTTCTAAAATGTAAATGGATAGCTAAGCTCTGTGTGGGTTAACTAATTTATCCACTTATTACTTCCAGCTCAGTTTTACCACTTTAACAATGTGGTCTATGATCTACAGTTAAATTCATTATGCGTCCATATTTATTCAATGTGTATATATTCATTATAAGGATATGAACATGTATATTACATAAGACTTTATTAATGAAAGAACATGATCTTTGCAATAAGGCAGATGTAGATTCAGACGCAGCCCTGAAGACTCCGAGATCTTGGGCAAAGTACTTACCTATCTATACTTCGTTCTCCCGCCATCACTAAAATGGAAGGAACTCCTGTGGTGCAACGCAGGGCTCTGATAAGGAGCACACCACGTGCAAGAGCACACTAAATGCCTGCAAATAACGCCCAGGGTATGACATGAAAAACATGTTAATCACTCCCTCTTCCCTCCCACTGCAAACAATAAGAGTGATAAATGCTGCCCTCCTCAAATTATTTTAATCTGTTATTACATTCCCTTGAATAAAAGAGATTTGACATTGTGGATTACGAGCTTTGAAGGTCATATACTCTGACTCAATATTTTCACTTTGGGGAATCTATCTTAATGAAATAATCTAAAACACACTGTGTTTTTGTACAATACAGGTATGTTATTGAAGTATTTCTTATAGCTGCAAAAAGATTTAGAAACTTGCTAACTGTCCAACAGGAAAATGTTTATAATTATGAGAAATCACACAGATATCATGTGGTTATTTAAAAAGATACTGACAAAATACTTCAATAGCACAAGCACATGCTTATTGTGCTAGGTGAGAAAAGCAAAATGCAAAATTATTTATATAGTAATGTCTCTACTGTGTAAAATCAAGTAAACTAAGAAACAATATTGGAATGAAATACCCCAAAGAGTTTATAGAAGTTATCTCATAGTCCTGATATTAGTGATTATTATTTTTCTGGCTGTTTTCTAAAATACCAATGATCATGATAATAATGATGATAACAGCAATTACTATATATGGACTGTTTACAACATGCCAGGTCCAATCTGAAGAGCTTATTGTATTAACTAATTCAATCCTCATAACATTATGAGATGAGAAAATTGAGGCACAGTGAGATTAAGTAGCTTACTCATGGTCACAAACATAATTAATTATGGAAGGAGCCAAATCTGGCTCTACAGCTCCTGTTCTAATTGTTTTGATTTCAAATATTTGCTCTGCCATTGGATGCTGTTTTGAAATAAGATGCCACCATTTTTGTATGGGTTCTCTCAACTCCAGAAAACTCAAAGACAAATCTGCACTTCTATTAACTGTTCCATGTCTCAATCGCTGAGATTCTGGAACTCTAACATTCTTACTTATTATACCTACTGACAGTACTTCAAAGAACTCTAGTAAGGAGGTTTTGGAGCAACCAAACTGGCTTCTAGAAACTCTCCTACACTAATAACCATCCATATAACTACAAGTCTAAATTTACCACCCTTGCAAACATGTTCCATTATAAAATTTGCCCCTCTGCAATCCAGGAGACCACTCTCACCTGCCAACACTCACCATATATACCTTGGCAATGGCTGAATGGGACCAACTGAGAAAGATCTCCAATATCCAGACAATTTTGCTGTTTCTGATCCTTCCTTTTTTTTGTTAAGATTTTATTTATTTATTTTTAGAGAGGGGAAGGGAGAGAGAAAGAGAGGGAGAAAACAGCAATGCGTGGTTGCCTCTCACGTGCCCCCCAGTGGGAACCTGGCCTGCACCCCAGGCATGTGCCCTAGACTGGGAATCGAACTGATGAGCCTTTGGTTCTCAGGCGGGCACTCAATCCACTGAGCCACACCAGCAAGGGCTGACCCTTCCTTTTTGAAGGTGGTATTATTCTCAACTGTTTTTGAAAATGTCATCAGTTAATCAATCACTTTGATTCTGCTTTCTTACTCCTTTGCTAGTAAACCAAATTTTCTTTTTTGGTGTAGGGGGTGGGGGGAGAACCAGATCTTTTTTGGCAACAATATATATTCAAATATCAATCCCAGGAAGAAATATTCATAGTTTATACCATGGACAACAAAAATAACTCCCACTTACTGCTGTGCTTCTCTGCAATGTACATTTGATAATTTTTTCTTTACATATGTCACTTGGTTCAGCTTCCTTTATAACTAAATTTCTTTTCTTAAAAACAATATTTGCAAAATCCAACATGGTTAAATGCAAGCAATTCTTCTACATATAGTACATTTACATTTCAATGCAGTTCATTTACAGTATTTAGAAAAATTAAGTTTATGTGATTGATAGCTTTAACATTATATATAGAAAAATTAGTAAAAAAAAAACAAATACAATAACAAGTGTTAACATTGAAAATACTTACAATCAGAATGTTACACATTTTTACCAAAATCTTATCCTGCTCACAATATGTAATGGTAATAAGCTGGATTACTTTAAAATATTTTTATAGACTGAAGTATCAGTGGGCAGAATTTAACAATTCCCTGAATACCTAGGATGAAGATGTAACCACATCAAGCCTGATATGGGTGGGAGGCATCTTTTAGGAAAAAGAAAATGGAGCACTAATAGTTCATTAGGTTCACATTAAATTAACTGTTTTAATGTTCAAAATCCTTGGTTTATAAAGTTATTATAAAGTATTAAAAAAATAGGGGAAAAAACCACACTGCCAAATGTCATGCATTTATGCATGACATACACTAGGGAGTGAAAAAGAAAATCTGCACCTTCAAACTATCTTTCCCTTTTGCAGTTGCAAGTTCTCATCCTGGCCAAGCCATTCTCGAGGAAGAATGGGATGCAGGGCAGGGTAAAAGTGGAAAACTATCTTTCCCTGCTTCACTCAGGATAACTTATTTATCGTGCTAACTTGAAAGCTTTGGCATAAAAATAGGGAAACTTAAAATCCAAAAGGAACTCATCCTAAAAATGAGCACATCGGGCCAGCCATCTTACAGCTTTACATTTTGGAATGTCTATTACACGATACAACTTGGATCTTAACATCTTTTCTTTAGGGTATTAAAAAAATAAGTACCATTTATGCATTCATCATCGAAGTCATCACTGTTTCAAAGAAGGATTTGTATTAAGCTTCTTAATACAACTGTCAAAATCAATTTGTGGATTGCCTCCAACTTTAGATTTCTGCATTTATATCTGCTGATGGACCAAAGTGATTAGTGATTAAGACAACGGAAAAACTGTAAGCAATCCTTGCAAAATCCAGTTGATTTTTAAAATCTGTAAACAAATAACAGGCGATCATTTTTAAAGGAAGAAAGCCATTCGCAAAACAGGTTGATTGTGGTAGCCGGTCTGCTCCTCAGCAGCTGTCCCCTGTTGCGTGTTCGCGTGGGAGAAGTACAAAAGGGTAGAAGGGCAAAAACAAACCCACGCAAAACCCATACAGTTATAAACATTAAAACTATGTCAACATGGGAGCAAAAAAGAGAATCTGCACCAGGAGGCCCCAAGGGGAAAGAACCGCCCGGAGAAAGCCATCAGCGAGCTGAGTGTGGAGGTGACGGTCTGTGCGGGCCCGGAACTCCCAGGAAGAAGGGGCCAGGCGGGGACAAAGACCGGCCACAGAGGCGGCGCTGGACAGTACCCAGAACCAGCTGGCCAGGGGAAGCGACTGTGGCGCCCAGGGTCCTCAAACATCGCCGTTTAATGGGCAAAGGCAAAAAAAACCCGGAGCTGATCCTCTCCTTCCTGCCGCCCTACAGGGCCCCCGGCCGTGACTCAGGCCACCCGAGAGCCGCTGCCCGCTCCCTGCCCTGGTTCCACAAGACGCGCGGGAGGGCAGCTGTTGGGCTTCGAACCGCGCAGCCGCCGCCGCCTGGCTCTAAACGGTCGGGCGGAGACCCGCAGGGCGGCGAGTCAGGCGCCTCTCCCCGCCGCCCGTCAGCTAGCTTCAGAACACACAGTCTCCGCTCCCGCCCTCCGGCCACACCCTGCGTCACCTACCCGGTCCCACACCATCCCAGAGGCCTCCGGCGCTTGGGCCCTCTGCCGAAGCGGCGCTGCCTCCTGCCCCGGGCCTGAAATGGCTGCGGAACAAAGAGAATCGGGGCTCCTGCGAGAGCCGGTCCGATTGGCCGGGGGGCGGAGCCCACCGCGGGAACGTTCGGAGGCGGTCGCCTTGGCAACGGCGGCGGGACTGGGAAAACCTCTGCCCAGGCCTGACGGGCCGGCGGACTCGCACCCGGCGGCGAGCGGCAGCAGTTTCTAAGCCCGCGCTGCAGCGTCCTGCCTCCGGCCCCCGGTCTCTGCCCGCCGCGGGGCTCACACGCTCGCGCCCCCAGCGGCCGGCGCTGGCCCGAGCCTCTGGCTCGCCGGAGGAGCCGCCGCGGACGCTGTGCTTGCACCGTGAGGCCTCGCCCGAAATGGCCCTGCAAGTGGTTGATGAGGGGCTGCCCAGGGCCCTCCTGGCATAGCACCCGAAGCCATTCCTAAATGCCATACCCCAGGATAACCTCCTAAGTGACAGCCCTGCCCGGGGAGCCAATCTCACACAGAACATGCTCATATCCCACAATAGTACAGTTCCAACGTCGCTAGTAAAAAGCAGAAATGGCTTCAGTGGATAGGGGCGGACAGCTGCCTGCTAATATTGCATGATCAGCTTTTGAGTGTATGCTGTAGCGAGCATGTAAACTGCTATGTAGGTGACATTAAATGATTTATAAAATTAAGTTTTATGTCTTCAGGTGGGTATTAATAGAAAACTGTAGTTCCTCGCTATTAGAAATAACAAGGCCTCCATGAGTAATTAAAATATCTTCTATTTTCAGAAGAAAAAATAATTCAAGAAAGGAGAGGTAGACTGTTTATACTCAATCATAATGATGGTAATGAAGAAAAATATTAGTTTCCTTCCTCCACATTACTCATATATAAATTTACTATATATGAA
>VMDR010022899.1:0-15928 GCA_007922815.1 Macrotus californicus | reverse complement strand
GGTGGGTAGAAAAGGCAGAAAACTGTACTTGAACAACGATAAAAACAATGCTAAAAAAAAGGCCTACAACTGGGAGCCAGAGACAACCCTGCATTTCTCCTGGTTCTTCACTGACTACTTGACTTCCTGGCTGACCAGAAGCCTTTCTTTCCAGCTACACAGACTTCTATCACCCAGCTGAGGTGTGTTTCTATGGGGCACCATTTCCCAGGACATCCTACAGACTGGGGGAGCAGAAATAACACATAAGGACCAGAAGCAAGCCAGTGATAAGCTGACCCCTCAGACTGTGGGCAAAGAGGTGGGTTAGGTCTTTCCAGGGGCAGGTGACTGAAATGAGCCAGTGAGCCAATAAATGATATGGCAGAGTCCAAGAAATGATTTAGGGAACAGGAAAAAGGAACAGATAGAAGTTGATTATGGCAGCAGAATCAAGTGCTCTGCCCTGGACTATTAAAGTCATTCTCTCTCCCCTGAGGGCAGGTGAGGAGTTGTGCAGATGCAAAATGCGTAAGGTACAGCAAACGGGGAGCATGGACTTCCTGAAATTCTGGTGCTAGTGGGCAATTTGTGTTAGGCGGCTATAAGACAGAAATTTGGAAAAAACTTAAAATTCTTCTGTATGTGAAAATTATTATTAATACCCCGGGTTCTAAGGCCAGTTGAAAAAAGAACTATTTTATTAGAGAATTGAAAAGGATCTGAGATGTGGGTCTTAGTTCCTGGAGGCACAGGAAGCTTGTCCCCTATAGTGAGCATACCAAGGACTCTGCACCCAGGTTCCAGTTCTGAAGAAATTTTGGATCATTCATTCATTCATTTCTTCAATCACCATTTATGTCTTCCTACTATATCGAAAGCAACGGAATATTTGTTACATGTTGGTCCTGAGCTAGTTTCAGGGATAGAGTGGGGAAAGACAAGGCAAAGTCCTTTCCTCTATATCTGGTGGGTGTGACTGCACCACAACAGGAAATAAGTGATGTCAAGTCCAGTGCATGGAGGTGTGGACGGGCCACCTGAGGAGGAGGCCTGGGTAATCTGTGCAGTGACTCTGACTGTTGCTGCAGGTACTTGTGTTCTAGAGTAAAATAGATTGTTTCTCCATTTTGTTCACTCCACAAGACAAAATGTATTCCTAGGAGCTGAGGATGCCTAAGAAAAAGTATGTGGACCAATTTATTGGTTTAGGAATCCAATGAATCCCTCACATGGCCCCAGAGGTAGAGAAATCAAGGCTACGACTACAAACAGTGCTCAAGTGACTCTGATCAGCTGCTCATGGATTGTGCGACTGATTTAGTAACAATATCTTCCTGTTTCTCAGTTTTTTCGCAATGAATATTTGGCTGTCAGGTTGTCAGAGTAGCAACTGTACAATATATACAGTATGTGATCTAAATCTTGGGAGACAAGACCTACTCAAATAAGAAACATTTCTTACTGATCCACTCCAAGAAAGAATCCCCTGGGCTGATCCCTGGTGAATGAGGAGATTCCGGGAGCATCTTTTATTCTCAGTTTCTTTCTGGGGATGCTGACCGTTTTCTGAACTTTTCTAAGTCCCCTAGGAAAGTTCGTTAATATCCACAGATATTGTCTTACTGTGCTCTCCACACACAGATTCAGGTGATACCAAACTCCATTTCTGCTAAGATGTGACTCTTGGGCCTGAGCCAGGACTGGTCACTGCTTCAGGAGCCTTGTGACTCAGGTGCCCATTAGACCATTACACACTCAGCCCTTTCGAGGAGGCCAAACCCAACCTGGCATAGGCTTCTCAGGGTCCCTAGAGTCAAGATACCTGGCACAGGGTTCTGGAAAGGGTTTTCTAAGCTATGCTCAGTAAAAATTTCAGGGGGACTCTCAGATCATGCTCTGACCCAGTACAGCAGGGTCAACCTCAGGTCAAGTTCATAGGAACTTGCTCGGGGGGCTGAACTGAGACTGGTCTCCCTCTGTTGAATTGCTCCAATCAGAATGATCTTTCTGTTGGAACTGATTGTCTGCAGGGCTGCAAGTTGGGAAGGGGACTGAGATCTTAGGATGTTTGTCTATATTCTGTGTATCCTGCATTAATTACCCAAATCCAGCCTGAAACAAAGTGCAGAGGGCAATGGAGGCAGAGTCTAGAGTTATCAGTTCTGTGTGTGAAGTAGAAGTCACCCCACCCCACACCCAGATATCAGAGAGCAATCACTCACGGTATACAGTAAGCTGTCCAAATCCTATTAATATTTCAGAATCTTGTTGTTGGACTATTACGGTGTATATTCCTGTGTCTTTGACGGTGACCTTCTTTAACAGCAAAGACCCATCAGAGCTTATTGTCACTGCTCCGTGTGCAGGGCCTCTTAAATGGTATCTTGAGGTTGCTGTAAGAAATGCAATTATACGATTTTTGTCCACGTCTTTCCTTCTGAACCACATGAGGCGAGTGGCATTGGAAGGCTTATTGGGGATACGTAGACGCACATCCTCCCCTTCAGCAGCATTTTTTGACCAAGCAGCTGGTTGGGCAGTGGTGGGCAGGCACCAGAAGTTTAAGAGTGAGACTAGAAAATAAGAAAAAAATTGGTCAATATTTGTATCTTTGTATTGAATTGGAAAGATGGAGCCCTGAATCCTGAGCAGGTCTCTTTGTCTCTCACCCTTGGTCTGCGTAAGAGTGTGTGTCTCCCATGGTCAAGGTCGACAGCGTGGCCACAATTAGTCCACCACCTCTGAGACTGTTACTTTTTCTGTTTCAAACACTCTTCTCCAAGTGTTTGTTTTACTCACCCCTTCAGTATACTCAGACGCCTTCTCTCAGGAGCACTTTTGAAAGACACTTTTGTTGACCACCTTCTCTAACAATTCTGTGACTTCACTTTGTGATCTACCCCTTCTCTGTTTTTTTCATGTTACTTGTGGGGGTACCTGACCTCACATCTAGACATTTCCTTGTCCCTTTCTCCTCCATAGAATGTGGATTTGATGAGAGCAGGGCTTCTCTGATCTAGTATCTCCAGTGACTGCAACTGCCTGGAAATACACGGGGTTGAATGAATGAGTTTTCCCAGAGTCCCAGGGTAAATCATGGGGTGTATTTGCCCATTTTTGAAGTTTGTGGTGAAGACAATGCCTAGAAACTCTGGTTAATTTTTTTCTGCTGTTTCCTGACAATAATAATGATTATTATCAGTTTTCATAATTCAATATTCAATGATGAATAATAGGAAATAAACAGCAATTGAGGGTTTTCTGCCTGTCATCACTTCTAGATTATGAGATTTTCCTCTTGTTGAGCTCCCTTCTCCATCCTACCCTGCTCCTTTTTCCTTCACCCTCAGGTTCAAACAGAAGCTTTACCTCTTTTTTCAGAGCACTGGTCTCTTCAGCAGATCCCAGCCAGTCTCGGTGTCAGATCCTTAGTCTATCCCAGGGATTGTCTCTTACTTACCAACCAGCAGGAGCCCTTGCCAGTGGACAAGTCCTCTTTGGATAGAGGCTGAAACGAATCCCATGGTGTCTGCTGTCTCCTCTGTGGCTGTCTCTTTGAGAAAAGCCTGAGGTTATATAAGGCTCACAGACGTCTCTGTCCAGAATGGTACAATCTGCTGTGTGTCCTGCCTGTGCGCTGAGCTTTATTCTGTGGCATGTTTACTATTCTTGTCATGTGAGCTGGGGGCAGGGTTTGCACACAAGACCCTCCAATGCCCTGCCCTCGGTTTTTTCCACCCTTGTCCCTTCTTACCAGTCCTGATCCTCTATATTCTGCTTCCTTAGAACTCCTGAGGCTTCTCAAAACCACACAGACACCCACAATCACACATGACTATAAACAAATACACACACACACAAACACACACACTCATGCTTTGTTAGGAAAAGCACAAGCTTGGGGTGTCTGGGTGGTGAGATTTTCCCACAACTCCCTGTCAGGTACTCAGTGGTCTTTCCACAGTCTCTCTCACATTTGACTTTTCCCTTAAGAACAGGAGTTCTTGAGCTAAGTCAGAGAAACCTGTCACAAGGATGTCATCTCTGTTGTGCATCAAATCACCTGTGAGACATTGTAAACATTGCAATGCCCAGGTGACAACTTAAAAATGTAGCTTCAGTAGCTGTCCAGCTAATATGATTGCCCAATAAAAATGAGGTCTCTGTGTGAAGGTAGAACCACTTCCCCACCTCTTCCTGTGCAGAGGGGATGTCTTTTGTCCCCATTAATCTGCTGATTCTGATTGGCTCTCAGGAGAGATCGATCCTACTGACCTGTGGGGTATACTTGCATTAGCAAGGCTGATGGGAGCTCATGTGTCCCTGAGAAGATGACACACTAATGCTAGCATTGGCCACTGCTGTGTCTTGGTCTTTGCTCTGTCAGCACCACACAAAGTACCTCAATTATCCTTAAAAATCTGTAATATTTCTGTTTATGACACAGAAACCCAGCTGGGCATTGGGTCCTCCCCATGTTCTCAAATGCTCTGAGAAGGTTTTATTCCCTCTCACCAGGAAGATCACAGAGATGAATCTGGCAGTGAAAAGGGTCAGCCTTGTGATAATTTCAGTGGGGACCCTTCTTCTATCTCAGGTTGTCACCAGACTGGCTTTTACTTCCAGGGACAAAGGTTTAAAACAAGAACTCTCAGCAGGATGTGAAGATTTTGGTTGTGAAGTGGGAAGTATCCTGTGTCCCAGGAAGAAAGGCCTTTGGTGAAAGGTCAGGTGCCTGTGGGCTTCCTGGTTCTCAGGGGACAGCTTAAAGTAGACCACCCACCCACTCCACATGTGTTTGTTGGACCTGTCTTTATGCTTTCTGGCTGTTGGGACAATGTCTGAGTTCTGCCTGGGTGGCTTTCTTGTGGTCACTAGATGCCGATGGATGATGCCAGGTATGGGGTAGAGAGCAGCACAGAAACCCCTGAGAGAGGAGGTGCTCCTAGGCTCTGTCAAGGTAAAAAAAGTCCAAACCTTTAGAGCAATTTAATGAGATTACCTGAGCCATAATGATCACAGGTGCCGGGGATGTAGGTCTCAAATCCCGTGAAGAAAGGAAGTTTTGTAGCATATTTTATACATCATATTCAAAGTAGCAGTAAAAATGTGTTGCATAAACTCTGTTAGGAGTTAAGAGAAAACAGCAGGGAAATCTCTAGTATTGAAAAAAATGCAAAATGGAGAAACATATTTTTTACTTTGGTGGGTACAGGATAATTCACATTTACAGGACACAGACAAGGTGTGTAGGGAACCAGATCACATACAAAGTTCTGTAGTCTCATATACATGTCCTAGACTCTGCTTTGAATGGTCCAGCAAAGAAAATCACTCTGATGTGTCAAAGTTATGCTATCCAAGATAAAAAGAAAAAGAGGATCAGGGCTCACTGAAGGTAAAGACTGACCTTTGCTAAGGAAAGTATAGGTCTGGGATGTGGCAATCTGCTGTCACCTGCCCAGTTAGAAATTTCTGATCAGAATATCCTGTGAGGCTTGTCAGGCCTGCCTTGTGGCCCCCTGAATTTGTCAGGGTCGCTGCACAGCCCCTTTCTGTTAATGGTCTCTAAAAGTAGCAGCTGGGACACAGCAATCAATATGGAGGACCTGAGAAAGGACTGATGAAGCAGGGGATGAAAATCAATCTCCTTTTCCGTCTTCTTAGACAAAGCCAGTTTCCTGTGTCTATTTCCTGTGTGTCTCAATGTTACCCCCTAGAGGACAGAAGTAGAACTGCAGCCAATGTCAGGCGCTGCAAAGGGACACTGATCAGTACAGGGTGAGCCCAATGAAAAGGCAGGCATTGTCCAGAGTACTATGAGTCCAGTGCCAGGAGAACTGTCCCACCAGGGGCATCTGCTATTTCAGATAGAGCTCTCTGCTTTTAAGTGCCCAAAGAAAGGGCCTGGTAAAGGTTATCCTGAGGTTTTTGGGAGAGGGTGCTGGCCTGGAAGGTTGATTCCCCAAAATGCCCTGTGTATCCTCCATCACTACATTGGGGTGTTGCATATAACTCATCTGCGTCCCTGTCTTCCCACAGGGCCCAGGAGCTGGAGGAGCTCCACATGAATACTTAACCAGGGGCTCTATATTCTTTTGTTAGGGTCAGAGAAGTTCTCATAGAAATCTCAGCCCTCTGAGATAGAAGCAACCACAGATTCTGGGTTCTCTTGTACCATTTTGCACAGGAAGTTTCCCTTGTTCCCCAGGACACCATTCACTAGAGAGATGTCTTCAGAGACAACAGGCAGGTGTCCCACAGACCAGGAATTCTGGGAATGAAAAGTTGTCCCTGATTCCTGTAAGATCAGGGTATGCTCTTTCCTCCCCTGGCAGTAACTCTTCCAGGGATTCAGGATCCAGAGTTTCTATCAGGGCAGGTGTCTGTGAGAACAGGAAGAACATGGGCCTGAGTGACGAGACATAACTCACATGGTGGGACTATGCAGGGCTGTGATTTTTTGGGAAATAAAGTATGGTCCAACCCCCACTGCCAAGAGGTTACTTTCCTTCCTTCTGACTGTGTGAGAAGTAAAAGCCTGACCCCAGGATGTCCCCAAGCAGGTGGTGTCTTCCTGTCATGCTGACAACAATGCCTTTGTGTCTATAAGAAACATAATTTGACTGCAAGTGTCACACAGAGTGACAGTCTTCCATTGTGAGGTTTTCATTATCAATTTAATGAGCATTCACAGAGCTTCTGTGATGTGTGAGGCTCTTGGCTGGGCCCTGGAAACTCGGAGTAAATTAAGACATGTGTGGGCCTTGTACTTGTTGAGTTTGCCTTGTAACAGAGACAGGGTCTCATCTAAATCATGGCTCTAGGGAGTTACTTATAATTCTGTGGAGGGCCATGAAGGAGAACTTCTGGTGCATACACAGCATGTACTTGAGTCTCAGCTGGTCTGGGGATCACAGAGAGCACTTCTGATGAACTGACCTCTTGGCTAAGATCTGAAGAGTTGATGGCCAAGTGTCATGTTACAGTTAGTTTTTTAAATTTTCTACTTTCTATTCAACTATACTTTAGGCAACATTTCACATATGTATATATATCTTAATATGGTTATTGAATTGTAGTTGAATATAATAAGCTTAACATACTGAAATTATACAACTTACTTTTTTTTTCCAGAGGTATGCACCTGAGAATTTGTTACAATGAAAATAAAGACCATGTTCCTTACTATTAAATTCTTTTCATGCCCTCTTGTGATTGCTTTATTCTTCATCTCTCCACCTCATTTTTTAGTTTGAGTAAAATCTCATCAGTATTTTTTACTACAAATTCATATACATTTTTAGGTTTTTCCATTTTTTATAATAAAATATGTAATTTTAGTCTGAGGTTGACTTCTTGACTCAACATGGTTATTTTGATATAGTTCTTTTTTTTTAATACTCTAGTCATATCTAATTCCAGGGATGCATTAATTTTGATTATCTATTCACCCTTTATGGACATTTGTGTTGTTTCCAATTTGGGGCTATTAAAAATAAATGTACCATGAACATGAATGTAGAAAAGCCTTTAACACAAAGAATCAGTGCTTGTAAAACCATGAATAGCTAAAGAAATGGAAGTTAGGGAGTTGCCACTGGAAATCTGGTCTCAAGGTTGCACGGCCACAGCCCCACCCAGAAGTAAACACCTGCTTCTCCACACAAAGCTGTGTCTGCCACAGTCCACCCATCAGTCACCACAGTAGCAGAAATAGTGGTTCCATCTTGCTTCCAGCTTTTAAATTGTGAACCAGTGAACCCCAGAAACTGCATTTAATTCACATCTGGATATTCAATCACTAGGAGTAGAGGAAAGGTTGTGTTTAAATTTTAGTCCTTCTGATATAAAATGAAACCTAAAAAAATGAAGCACATATGCCAAGTGCCCACAGAGAATACATGACATTTCTGAGCCCAGATGCAGGCTGTGTGACTCTGGGTGAGTGACTCCACTTCAATAAGCATCAGTTCCCTCATGTGATGTCATAAAAATATGTTCGGCCTTCTTTCTTGGATTTTAGAAAAGGTCATCTAAAAGTCCTGGAATTTTGTAACTGATGTGGGTGGTAAGTGTACTTTTGTCATGATGAGGCATATCTTGGCAGGCCTCTGAATATTTGTAGAGTCAGGGAAGGTCACCAGAAAGACCTAGTTCTGATCAGAAGCTTGGAATTTTCAGCTGTCAACGTAAGAAATGTTTCAACCTGACTGGAATTTTTATGAGTCTACATGGGCCAAACATGACGATAATTCCTGGGAAGCAAAACCACAATAGACTGAGAGAATGTTCTGAAGAATGGCGATGTTACCCCTTATTTTATACAGTACAGTGAAAGCTGGAGGTCTAGGGGTTATATTAAATCCATTAGCAATAGATTAGGGAGATAGGAAGAAAAAAAGTTCAGGATCTCTGAGATTGGGTAATGAGAACAACCAGTAGACACAATAATGAGGTTGGTTCATACCAGAAAGTTAGCAGTTAACAATTAATGCAATAACAGTAGTAATGAGAAGGTATGTGGTCTCTGCTCTGGTGCAGGGAGGGGTTTGAGAAAAATAAGTTACCCTGACATTTTAAAGGTAGTCATGGTAGAGGAAAAAAGACAATAAACACTCTCAGGTAAGGTAAAGACTGTCAGGAAAGATACCAGCCTAGGACATGACTACCCACCAGGACTCACTTTGGTTAAGAGTTTTAATTTCAGACCATCCTCTGGGGTTACTTGAATTAATGTGTTGTAAGTCCCAACATGCAGGCCTTCTCTGAGCTTGTGAGGTTTAACATGTGGCCTCTTTTTGTCCACACCATCTTGGTTATAAATCAGCTCAAACAATGCTTTGGTGACTGATCTTTCATTTAGATAATATTGTCTCAAGTGCTCGGAAGGGAATCTTAGGAATAAGGCAGCGTTTGTCTTGCTGAGCGATAAACCATTGGTGATGCAGCAAGACCTTCACCTTGGATGGAAGTCAAAGCTGAAGGTTCTCAAAAGAGAAAAGCAGGAAAATGGGAGGCAGCTGGTCCCAAACCTTTATTAGAAAAACACTCTGGATCATTTCTAACCTATAAGCTATCAGGGACTAAGTTGTGCTGTCTCATTTCTCTGTGTTTTGCATCCTGAATGACATTTACTTACAGTTTGAGGGCACAGTATACACAAAACCACTTTTCACAATCTGACCATGTGATTGGTTCTTATTTACTATGGCCCACTTATTATTAATTATTAATTATTCAACATAAATTTGATTTCTGCTAGTTTGACACCTGGAAGCTGTTGCCTTAAGGTTAATTTGGGGACCAGGCTGTGAGAACGCAATGCTGTAAAGTACAATTACCACCTAAAAGTTCCCCAGGTGAGGATAGTAAGAGTTTCACAAGTACATTTCCACTGCTTCAGCAGCAGGTATGGAGGGCGTGTTTTATAGCCACTTCAGCTTCCATTTGAATTAATATGGTTAGTAGGCTTTGTTGAGTTACAGTGTAAGGGCATTTATATAGTTGTTTTCTAGCATTTATTGATAAAATTTCTCCATATTTTTATTTCAGTAACCTTCTACAACTCTCCTTGACCTTAGTTTGTCTCTTTACTCATTCAGAAATGACCAACTTATAAGGATAAACTACACTTTTTACCTCTCTTAAAACACACACATCCATTTTCTTCCTTTTGCAATAGCATTCCTTCCAAATTTCAAAATGTTACCAGAATGCGGTCCCTGCCTAGGGCAGGATTGCCTAAGGTTAACCATTAGTGCATGGATTCTTGACTTTGTGCAGGAATAATTTCACAAAACAAGCCCAGGTTATTTTGAGGGTATGTTCATTAAAGCTGGGGACAGTGAAACACAGATGGGCCTGGAATAGAAAGAGCAGGAGAAGAGAGACCGGGTGGGGCTGCTGTGGCTCTCTTACAACACTGTGGGAAAGATGTCAGATGAGGAGGGGCTGCTCTCAGCTTACTGCAGAGTCACAGAAAAAGGGGGGCTTTGTGGAAAGGTTTGGGGGGGTTTGCCTGGGGTGAGCTGCCGCTGTCCTTGCTCCCTTGGTTGCAAGTCTTGTTCGGGACCCCTCGGAGATTAGAAGAAAGAAAATTAATGAAAAAAACAATTCAGTTGGTATGTCTCCAGGAGTGTGCACACCGGATTCTTTTTCTTGAAGAGTTTTATTCCTTTCCAAAGCTACAAATTGCAGGTGGCTGCTCAGGAAAGATGTCAATAAAATATTCACTAACTTTTTTCAGGTGTGCCCTTGCAGGGCTGTGATCTCCACTAATTGGTCAGCACCAGGGCAGAAGGTCTAAATTACATGACCAGCTGTCTGCCAGGGGTGGAAAGGCCACCCTGAAAGCAAGGTCCAGCACATGTTTTGTCATTGCCAGGCATCCAGGTCTTCTCACCCTGGTGGCCTTGGATTCTGGCTGTAATTGCTCTTCCAGTTAGTTCAGCATCTTTCTCAGTTTCCCCATTTCACTTGCCAAGGGCTACTACTAGATTTTTACTACCCTGCCTAAAAGAAATCATATATACCTTAGAAATTATTAACAATTGTGTTATATACACACTGTTTGAGAAAAGCCCAAAGAATAACAATAATTATTATAACTAATACTAGCAGACAGGTAAGTACATTCAAACTTATAATGTTCAACATCAATTTGTAGATATAAAGGTTTTGTTGATGTCTTGGGATAATCGTCTATCTCTGATATCAGGAACTTGTCATCCTCTAAATATATTTGATTGCCAACAGTAAAAGCAAGTATCACAGACAGGGGCAGGTGTACATAGGCTGTTGGGCCCCTGACAAGGTTTTTTCCAACAATGGTGGTGAGTGTCTTTAACTGATGTCTCCTCCATTGGACAAAATGTGTCCTTGTCTTTGAAGTCATCATCGCTGCCTAGGAGTGCACTTGTGAGATGGATATCACTAATTTATCAGATGTTACAAGTCAATTAATATGTTTTTATAATAATGCAGCCCGACTTCTCTTAGTAACATTGATCTATATGTCCCTTTGTTTAGCTGCGGAGAGTGCCCAGTGAATATTTAATGAGGAGAAAAGCTATGTGTCTACCAAAGTAAGTAAATTTTAGGTTAAAAAGCATTTCGCTCCAGTGGATTAAAATCTCTTCAAAATGTATTTAGTTAAGTTTTAATTGTACTTTTTGTGTGTTTTACCAACCAGAAACTTAGGGTCATGGGTACAATGAAAATATTATAAAATAGACCAAATATCAGGAACATTGCATTATTTGCCCAGGAAAATGAGTCTCTCAGTCACTGTAAGTCAGGGGAAATTCCATAGTTGGTGTTAATTTCTCACAATAATAATTTACCTTTGTTGAGACTGTTACTCTAATGCAAGAAAATGCCTTAACCCACCTAGAAATATATACAATTTATAACTAACACATATTTGTATTCTTGAGATGGTAGCATTTGTACAGAATTCAATGACCATATTGGAAGTGGGTCTGGGGAAAGTGGGAAATGTATTTGGGAGTAGTTGAATGACTTTCCAGGGTCACATTTGGACAGAGAGAACATCTGCTACAGACTTTATGAGCTACATAAGAGGTTCCCAGCAGTATTGTTCACTTCATGGAACCATGTTTTTAAAAACCCAATGTGTCAGCTCAGGTACATGTTAAAGTATCAATGACCGAGTCCCTTCAGGTAAGATCGGGTTCCGTTTGACACCATGTATGTTTGGTTCAAAGTTGCCCCATTTGCTGTCACACCCCCTTTCTTTTTCTGCAGTGGCCCACTAGAACTGTAAAAGAGAGCCTTTTATTGATTAATAGGAAGCAACAAGCGAGATCTCAGGTCAAATAATTTGGCTGTTTAATACTGCCCGCCTCGCTGCAGCATCAGCTAAATGAGCTCCCTTTGCTTTCATGGTAGCAGCTTTAGAAGTCTTGAGATTCTGATAGTTGCCAATGTTTCAATGTCTGTATAATATCTAATAATTCTGCAACCTATTTTCTCTCTTTAATGCACTTCTCTGAGAAAGTTCAGAAGCCTCGCTACTTCCACAACATCTAGAGTTCTGAGCTACACCAAGGGGGTAGCTACTGTTAGTGCAAATGCTGGGTATTTGATTTTTTACACAACTGACAAGCCCAATTTAGAACAAATATTTCAGATTGTTGGGAGTTTCTTACTCGGGTAAATGAAAACCTCTAGTTGTGTCCATCGTAGAAGTTATTGCCTATCCAACTTGGTAATGTTACTCTTCATCTTTCACGGATTCATAAGTAAACCACATTAAGTCAGCATCAGCAAGGAGTTTCCTGTGAACCATCCCTGAAAACACAGAGATGGTCAGTGGGCAAAACGCAGTCATGGATGTCTTCATCCTGCAAAGAAGGCAGCAGACTTGCTGTGATAAGACTGTTACATCAAGTTTAAAAAACAGGTGCAGAAAGTGAGCAACTTATAGACGTGTTGAGTGTGATGGGGATTCAGTGGAGATTCAAAAGAATGAAAACATAGAAAATGGAGAGCCCATAACTATCTTTCCTGGTTGTTTGCATAACATGTCTATAGCAGAGATGACTTTCATGCAGGGAGGGAGCTCTTTGGCTTCTAACTGCTGATGATAATATCATACAGGCCTATGACAATCTTGACACTTTGAGTTAAAACTTCAAAAATATTTTCGCATAAAAAGTTAAAAAATTTATACTTAATATGTGTCAGAATATGAGCTTTAGATAATTCTTTAGAGATTTTACATCTTGATTTTTTTACGGGGGCAGTGGTTCCCTGAATTAGATCAGGTCAATTTGACTTTAATAGAACATATAAAAACTGGAAAAAATTTTAAAACCAATTGTAACAATATCCAATGACTCCCAAGATCCCCTAAGTTTCTTTCTCTATTTTAAAAGAAGAAAAAAATAGATTCCATTGAGTATTTCTATAGATTACTATCAACCTTTAGGTATGAGATGGTCAATCTATTTTACTTGAGGTTGCAAAATGGAAGCTTATCCTTTGAGATCTGATCTTTTGTTTCTAGCTGTTGTAATAGGAAAATTGTGTTCTTCTGTAAGTCTAGTCATGTCATAGAGCATAAAAATAAATCAAATTGTAATATCTGGGAGAAATAGGTGGGGATCTCTGTATATACCTGGTACATTTTATTTTACATGAAATTGGCAATCTTCCCAAGTGAAAGCAAAGAAATATGGACAGCGCATTATTTTTTACTGAACTGCTGAACAGGGCACTACATAAATTTATTTCTTAAAATATTTACAGAAATGGTTGATAATAAAGTACGTGGATTTGGAATCACAGGGTATCTGGAAATATCTATTTTATTTATAGCTCTGGGAGTATGTACAAGTCTCCATCCTTTTTATTTGATTTCTTTACCGGTAAATTGGGAGAATTACAGAAATGTCTATATAAATTATGTCTCCTTTTAAAGTAATTTTGTGTAATGGGCTTAATTCAACAAGTGCATCAGGTTAAAGGATAATAGCAAATATTAGGCAGAGGCAAAGTATCATCAATAGTTATTTTAACAGGAATGTCTGATTGATCTTGCCAATGTCTGTACTAGAAAGGGCTCAAAGTTCCATTGGAACATCCTGCAAGAAATGTTCAGTCTCAAGATTTTTTTCCTTTATGTGGAAATTCCTTTATAATTATTATTTCCCCCATTGTTTCAGTGTTCAATACATTTCACCCTTCCAGGAAAAAATATGTGGGTGCCATGAGTTTAAATAAAATCTCTCCCTTTTGGGTAAACTGAGGCTGATTAGACCAGTAACAACCTATGTTACCTGATGACATTTTACAGTTGATGGAGACAGGTTGTGACTTAAGAACATTCGTTAGTTGATTAGATGTCCCTGCAATCTGCACTGAAGCTTTACTCTTAACTGGGTGTTGGCAAGAACAGATAAACTAGCTCCAGAACCTACAAGAGCCTTAGGAATCTCCACCATTGTAGTATTTTAATTTATTTTTAACTATGAGTAAGGAGGAAAGGGAACACCTTTATATTCCACTGAGCAACCATATGCTGGCTCTCGTATATTTTTCTTGTTTTGAATCTTATTTAAGTTTTCTATATCCTCCTTTAAAGTGAACAGACTTCTCTACAGGAGTTTCCCAGCAAACCTTATTTTATAAATTTGTGGCTTCACTCCCAGGAACCCGTAGGTGCGTTCACTGGAGCAGATCAGGATAGATCTTGTGTCCCAACAGTTCAATTAGGAGGTGGGATGGGATAATGGGGGGAAGGGTTTTCAGGAACAACTATAAAGGACACATGGACAAAACCAACTGGGGGGGTACAAGCAAGGAAGGGAGGTGGTTTTAGCTAGGGTGGGGTGAGTGGTGGGGGGAAAATTCAGACAATTGTAATTGAACAACAATAAAATAATTTTTTAAAAAAGAATTTTTTGCAAACCCATCAGAGTCCTGGAGAAAATCTTTGAAATTTTTAGGTAGATTTTTATGTTCTTTTTTAGTTTTACGTACATATATATAATCCCTCATTGTCCTCTGCTTAAAACCATTTTTTTTTTTTCTGAAGAGGGCTGCTAGAATTCTTGGATTATTTTCTCTAAATTTCTATTGTCATTTCTTCTAAGATTATTAGGCAGTGGTAGTGGAACAGATGTAAAGGAGATAAAAAAGGATAAAATAAGAAAGAAGAGGGCAATCCAGACTAAATTGAAAAGTAACTCAGAGGCAAAGAATGCAGTGAAGGGACTGTGCAAGGAGGTGGTATGAGATGTGGGCTTTTATCAGCTCCAGGAAACTTCTTCAGTTCAGAGACAGTCCCTACAAGTTTTTATTATTCTTCATAAAGAGAGGACTTATCTGTGCTTCTCCTAGAAGCTCCCAATTTACAATAAATATATATTTGCCATTTATTCAGTTGACATGTAAAGCCCTAATTTTTTAAAAGTTTGAGTGGCTAAATTAATTAGATGTCAAAATATCTCTACTTTGGCTCTCCTAAATTGATACCTCTTCTAAGAAAATCTTTACATTTGTGTAAGTACTTGCAAATAAAGTATTTTTATTTATTGTCTATCTGCCTGAGTAGTGAGTAATGAGAGGGCTGGGGCTGAGAGGTTTTAGCCTTAGAGGCGTGGTTTCCCACATCCATTTTACTATTTTTACTGTCTTTTAAATCTGAATTATTTCTCCCCTGGCATCATTCTGTTTGGGGGTCATTGGTTGCTAGAGTCCAAAGGTCTTCCTGCTTTCAGAAACGCAAAGCTCTGCATCCAGTTTTGAGACTGTGTTGCTGAAGTTACTGTAAGAGCAGGAAACAGATCTATCCACCTCGAGTTTAGCAGGCTGCGTCCTTCTCTTATCTTGTCCATGTGTCTCTTGTAACCTGTTTTTCTGACAAGTTTCCACATTTTTACTTACAGCTGACAGTTGTTTTTCTTTTACCTTTTATTCTTTATAAAATTTATTTGTTTGTTTGTTTATAGAAAGAGGAAGGGATGGAGAAAGAGAGGGAGAGAAACACTGATGTGAGAGAGAAATATCAATCAGTTGCGTCTTGTGTGGACCCTGACAGGGGACGAAACCTGCAACAGAGGCATGTGCCCTGACCTCTAATCAAACCAGGGACATTTTTTTTTGCCCTGCGGGACAATGCCCAACCAAGTGAGACACGCCAGTCAGGTTTCCATTTATTATACAACTAGAGATCATGACGGCCAGCTGTGGGAGCAAAAGATGTTCAATTCCTCTAGTTAAACTAATAATCAGATCAGTAGAGGCAGATTAACAGGAGACAATGTACAGAGTCTATTTTACTAATGAATATTCTGAAGTGAGAAACAGAGAGACCCAAAAAAGGATTGGGTAGTGAAGACTTATATGCTGTTCTGAAGATAAAGAACAAAAACCACTGTGGTTTGAGTCTCCAGGACACACACACACACACATACAC
>VMDR010022898.1:0-15936 GCA_007922815.1 Macrotus californicus | reverse complement strand
GATGACTGGATGTGTCAGCCAGAAAACTGAGGATATAGCATAAATGACACATCCTTGCTTTCAAGAAAGGGTTCAAGACTAGCTTATGGTCTTTACCATTTCTATCATGCACAGCTAGGGGAAGCACCACAGAGAGACTAGGATGTTAACAGAGTCCCCAGCAGTTGGGAATACACAGACTACAGAAACTTACCCAGTACGTGTAATGGAAAGTGGAAACATGGGTAAAATGTCATGCTAAAAGTAGGAATATCAGTCTCCCAGTAGACACATGTACATTGTTCAAACAAACTCAAGTTTATAATTGTTATGTTTTAAAAATACTGTTTTTATAATACAAAATGCATACAAAGACCTTGCTCAAAGGAAATAAAAACAATTTTTCAAATCAAGGGAAGAAGCAGTATGGTGAGAAGAAAGGGGAAAAAGAATATAAATATTTTTACACTTGAGATGCCTTGAGACAAAACCCTTTGAAGAACTAAAGAGCGTAATGCAACTACAGGGGAAATAAGCATATGTAATTGTAGCAGCAGAAATACGTGAGCAATGAACTTCTTACAGAGAACGAGGCACGTTCTCACTGAAGAGGGGACACTGAACCTGTCTTGGAGGGTTAACATGCATTTACTAACATGCAAGAAAGAGTCTGCTGGGCTGGCGTACGTTCCTCAAACCCTGCACCTTCCCAGGAAGGCTGTGCCCAGGAATACTTGCCCTTGACGGGCTTCTGGGAGGTGACCTCTGAACTCTCGGAATATTATGCCTGATAAGAGTGTTTTTTGTATACCTGAGACCTTGGGCCACTCTGTATTCAGTTTGACCTCTGGGGATGGTTAGAGTCCAAGTAGGTGGTGTCAGTTCTGTGAAGGCTGCACCCCCTACGTGACCAACCCCCTGCCCCAACAAAAACCCTAGACAGGAAGGCTCAGGTGAGCTTCCCTGGTTGGCAGTACTCCTGCATTCGGACACATTGTTACTGGGAGAATCAAGTGTCTCTCTGTGCAACTCCACTGAAAGGAGATCCTTGGAAGCTTGTTCCTGCTTCTTCCTAGACTTCACACCATGCACCTTTGTCTTTGCTAATTTGAATCTGTATCCTTTCACTGTAATAAAACATAAACCTGAGTCGATCAGTTCTTCTAAATCCTGAGAGTCCTAGCCAATCACTGACCCTGAAGGTCCTGGGGATCCCTAACTCAACTAGAAAAGGGTAAAACAACATGCAAACCAAGAACAGGCAGGTGCAAAGTTCAGAAATGAAAAAAAATAGGAGGCTAGCCCTGGCCGGCCTCAGTTTGTTGGGCATAGTCCCTCAAAGCGAAAGGTCACCATTTTGACTCACAGTCGGGCAGCACATGCCCAGGTTGCAGGTTCGGTCCCCCGCCGGGCACATGGGAGAAGCAATCGACATCTCTCTCTCTCTCATCCATGTTACTCTCCCTCTCATTCTCCCTCCCTTCCCCTCTCTCTTAAATACAGATTTTTTTAAACAGGAGACTATAAAAAAGAAATATAATTTTACATATAAATTGATGTATACATATAATTTTCAAAGTTAAAAGAAATTTGCAATATCTAAATTAAGGAATATTTTTGTGGAAGGATACAAAAGATGGAGAGACATTATGTTCTAAGCAAGAAAACACTCAATATTATAAAAGTATCCATTATACCTGTATAAATGAGTGCTTTAATGCAAGTTATACTGGTTGTTTTGGGTATTTTTTAACTCAGTAAATTCTCAGATTCTTAAAATTTCTACTTTAATCTGGCGAGCTGACATCACAGTAAATGACAACACAAATTCTTCTTTTTCTTACTCCAAATACACATTAAAATAACATTAAGGAGTTTAGAAGATTAACACAATATCCAAAAAAATCAGGTGGAGGAAGGGGCAAGGCACAGAAATCAGTATTGAAGCAACTTCAAGAAACGCAGATGCAAAATGATACCTGAACACTGCAGAAGAAACCCAACCCAGAGCACACAAGGACTGGGAGAATACGTCTGAGAAAGACTCTTATCTACTGTAAAGATTTGCACAGAAGCTTAATCCAGAAATCCGAGGCATTAAAGAAGTCCCAGTGAGAGACACAAGGGAGAAAAGTCTGTGGACATCAGCAAACCCCGCTCCTATGGTAGGTATTTACGTCAGGTTTCCCAGAAACCAAGGTGTCTCACCACCAAGACAAAACGAATTAAAGCTTCTTCAGGCAACTTTTTGCTATTTGCTTCCATTTTTACCCATAAACTTTAAAATTATACAAAAGTTTGCTTTAAAAATGAGAGCCATTTACTGTTTGAACTTATGAGCAAGTGTGCCCTCGTAGTGTGGATCAGATGAGTGTGCTCCGGTCTCAGTCTCTCTTGGTGCTAGTTGTCATGGTGAGTTTTGAAGATTATATAAAACTGAAACCCAAACTCCAGAGCCAAATCTTCTGACCACTTTTATGTATAATGTTCCTAGACCTGATTTCATTACTTCAAAGGTCAGGTTTTGAGAGTCCCATTCATGTCTATTAGATTAATTTCTTTTCAATGCTACTTTACTAAAATGTATAATTATGGAGGACAGGGAGTGAGGGAGACTTCTTAAAAGGCCAAAATACATAAGTTTACAAACTAGTTTGCCTCCGGAGTGTTAAGTGGACTTTGTTTCAGTAAATTGACTGGTAGACTTCCACTCAAGATGGATGACTAAGCAGATGTGGAAAGACCACCTGACTTCCAGCTCAAACACAAAAATGGCTAAAATATAACAAAGTGTAGTTTGACAAATATGTAACTAAGTCTGCACCCAAGGAGGCAAAGGTTTCAAGTGCCAGAAACAAAAAAATTTTCGAAAACTCAAAACCCAAACAGTGAGGCACCGATGCCAGTGGGCCACAGGGGTCGGTCATCAGTGCCGGTGTTGGGAACAGGACAAAGGTTTACAGGTAAAAAACTAAAGTCCCTCAATGAAGCCATACAGCAGGTAAATCCATGTCACCAAACAAGCTTGGTGTATAGACATAACCAAAGTTTATATTATCTGCACAGTATGCAGAAGGCCAAGTCAAAGAACTACTTCTAAGAAGCTTGTCTGGGAGCTCCCAGGTTGGTGAACTTGTGAAAATTGGGAAAGAATGGTACAGCACACTCAGAGGGCATGGAATCTCCGGGCCCTTTCCCACATACCTTGCCCTATGCAACTCTTCCATGTGCCTGTCCCTACGTTATATCCTTTTCAAATAAACAGGTACGGCCCTGGCCGCATGGCTCAGTTGGTTGGAGCATCGTCCTGATACACCAGGGTTGCAGGTTCAATCTCCAGTCACGGTGCATACAAGAAGCAACCAACGAATGCATATGTAAGTGGAACAAATCAATGTGTATGTGTGCCTCCCCCCTTCCTCTCAAATAAATAAACAAATAATAAGTAAATAAAATTTCAAATGAATAGATAATCTATCCAGTGGTTAATGACTTAGGGAAAGTTCACGTGAGGATGCGACCTCCAGCCCTGCATCTTCATGTCCTGGCACCAGTTTTGCTGAGACTTCAGAAACGCTGAGTGAAAAACTGGGAGTAAATCTACTATAAACCAGAAGGAATCCAAGGAATCCAGTCCATAATACTAGTCATCTTCCTCAAGGCCGCAGCCAACGTTTCTCTTCTCTTTTCGGCCCTAAGTGCAAGTTCTTATTTAAAATCTCATCTTGCCCTGGCTGGTGTGGTTCATTGGACTGAGCACTGGCCTGTGAACCCAAAGGTCACCAGTTTGATTCCCGGTCAGGGCACATGCCTGGGGTGCGGGCTGAGTCCCCAGTTGGGGGTATGCGAGAGGCAACCAATCGATGAATCTCTCCCACACTAATGTTTGTCTCCCTCTCTTTCTCCCTCCCTTCCCTTCTCTCTAAAAGTAAATAAATAACATATTTTAAAACATAAAAAATCGTGTGTCTGATGACTAGTGTTGGAGGAGGTTAGGTGGTACAGGGATTGGAGAAAAAGGACTCAGGGACATGGACAACAATGAGGTGATTGTGGGAGGAGAAGGTGTATGGGGACTAAATGGGAATGGGGAAAAAATACAATGAAGATTAAATTAAAACTAAAACAAATAAAATAAAATATCATCTTTTATCAACTCACGACTCCAAACAAAAGGTCCACAAATAAGTCGTCATTAACTATGCCTCATATCTACTTCTCTTCCTGGGATTCCTATTTAAATGAGTTCATACAGTCATTAAACATCAACAAAATAAAAATAAAAAGCAGCAGCAACAGCTTGCCTGGAACCTTACAAACACAAAAACACAAAACCGTCTCAATAGAACACCTCCCAATTTACCTCCCAACCTGGGTTCCCAATGAAGATAAGCTCACAAGTGAAAAAACTACGCCCTGGCTGAGGTGGCTCAGTGGATTGAATGCTGGCCTGTGAACCAAAGGGTCACTGGTTCAATTCCCAGTCACAGCACATGCCTGGGTTGCAGGCCAGGTCCCCAGTTGGGAGCATGCAAGAGGCAACCAATCAATGTGTCTCTCACACATTGATGTTTCTTTACCTCTTCCTTCCTTCCCCCCTCTCTAAAAATAAACGTACCTTTTAAAAAAAAACCTGCAATGCTCATGAAGAAACCAAATACTATTAGAGTGAGTCAAACACGATAAACCAAGACGTAATGACCTAGAAGCAGTATGAATAAAGCAGTATGAAAAAGACTTCAAATATGTGTAAAATGTTCAGGGCTATAGAGGAACAATCTATGAGAACAGGTAAATATGAAAAAGAATAAAAGAAAAATAAAAATTCCATTGAATAAACTCAAAACACAAATTAAACAGCAAGCAAGAGATAAATGAAAATAAAATTACGAAGGTAAAACATAAATATAAAGAAATCACATAGAATTTAGCAGAGATAAGGAGAGATGGAAACTACAAACAAGAAGAAAGCTAAAGAACTGAATGAGAAACTCCAGCATGTATTAAATAGAAGTTCTAGAAGCTCATGAAGGAAATGAGGCATAGATGCAATTTAAAGAGATAATGGCCAAGAATTTCCCAGCTGAATAAATGAGTTCTCAAACTGTAATCCAAGTCCTGAGCAGGATAACTAAAAATAAATCCACACCTAAACAAAGCAAAGATGGAGCAAAAATTCTTCCTAACTGCAAGTACTAGAAGACAGTCAAGACTAACAACAGACCTCATCAGTAAAAAAAAAACAAAAGATAGCAGGCATAATATCTTCAAAGTTTTTAGAGAAAAGAACAGTCAACCCAGCAATCTATATCCTGATAAAACTATTATTCAAGTCTAAAAGAAAACTCAGTTTTCAGACCTGTAACAGTATTAGTCACTGTTGTAAGAACTAATAAAGCACTGAGCTGACCCATATAAAACGGGGTCAGTTGGTTGGATGGCGTACAGTACAACAGAAGGTTCAAGGCTCAACCTCCGGCTGGGGATGCACGGGAGGCAACCAGTCGGTGTTTCTTCCTCCTCTCTCTCTCCATCTCTCCGTGTCTCTCTCTCTCTCAAGTCAGTAAATATATCCTTGGGTGAGGATTAAAAAACAAACAAACTACCAACTGTAGACCACTTCTGATCTGCAAATACAGCAATCTGATACAGTTCAATCTAGTTCCTCAAGAATAGGAAAAATATTTAGAAGTTAAATTTTAAAAATAATTAGGAAAGGCATCAATAATATATGTTGGTATCTAAATATGCATGAACTAAAAGTACATATACATATTAATTTGGGAAGTAAGAAAATGAAATTAAAATATCAAACTACAATAATCTATTCTAATTAAACTAAAGCTTGAAAAAACCCATTCTAATTACAACATGAAGGGAAAACTGAGATAAAAGTTTAATTAAAAGTAAAACCTTGCCTTGATAAAATAAGTAAGCGAGGCCCCCAAACTCAACTGCGTAAAACAGAGTCAGTTGCTGGAACGTGAAATAACTGTGAGCTTTCTTAGCCAGCCGAGCTAGGACTAACACAAACTCAGACTGTAGTTTGACACCTAGCTGAAGCTGTTGTTCTAAGGATCACACTTTGAAAACAACAGTTATAAAATATCAGCAAGAATTCCAGGAATCTCTCATTAGTTGGCCATTTTTCCCATTTGATTCATAAAAATTGGCTCAGAAGACCACTGGGACACAGGGATTCTCTTTCACCCATGTCCCTTCTCTGATGTTTCCCAACCCAACCTTGCTCTACTTGGCTCATCTGCCCTTACTCCAGGAAGAATTTTAACCTGCCTGTTTGAGAATAAGGAGATGATCATGGTCAAAGTTTATCTAAATTTGAATTAATACAAGGTTTTACTGTAAGATCCATCAGTGTAGTATTATTGAGAAATTTGTATGTATTAGTTCATTTAGTCTTCCTAAAACAGCTATGTAAAGTAGGTTCAATTACTATTATCCCTTCTAAGGTGAGGAAATTGAGGTTCAGAGACCTTGGGTAACATTCTTAAGGTCATACGACAATGTGAATAATGGTTGGGGGAAGGGTCAAGATCTGAAACTATGATATCTGAATATACAGCCCTTGCTCTTAAAACCTATGCTACACTAGCTCTCTAGTTAAAAGGCTGGTCCATTAGTAATGAAATAAGAGATTAAACTAAGGCAGTCATGAAAGAAAGACCGAGGATAAATTAGAGGCAAAACTGAATGACTCGATGGTGACTGTATGATGGAGACGTAGCAGTCACAGCAAGGGAAAACATTTTACATCCTAAACAATTACCAAGTTTCTGGTGTGAGTAATTCACGGACAATTACACAATTACGCAAAATGAGAGAAGCAATTTTAGCCAGAACACAGTAACTTTAGATAGATCGTGGTTAGCATAGTTCCAGAGCGAGCCACCAGCATGGTAAGCTGTTCAAATCTGAGGCGCAGTGAAGATGAGTGAGGGAGAACAGTCCAGGACAGCAGCTTTCAGTACACCAATATTTATGAGTCAAACAGAAAAGGAGTTCTCAAGATTTAAGAGACAGATTTCAAACAGTTTCAAATGTAAATCACAAGCACATTTTACATCAAAAGCTGGTACACAGACACTGCGCATTTATACTGAAATAAATGAGAATCAAACGGGATCAACTACTTTTTCCATTAACCACTCGTGATTGCCTTTCATCAGTCACCCAATTCCCTTTCAGAAACGCATACCACCTCTAAACATCAGCTGACTCGGTATGACCTAACAATCTTTTTATTCAGTTGAGCTTCTCTCTCCTATACTCTGGATCAGTTAGTCTAAAACCTTCAATCATCAACTCCCCTCTCCTTTCCCTTAGAAAGTAATTATGAATGAAAAAAATGCTGATACATCTTCAGGGGAAGAGGGAGTGGAGGGGAATTTACACCTATGGCCTCTGCTTACTTAAGCAGGAGGCCAGATCAAGTGGTGAGAGCAAGAGGCTAATGAGCTGAGTGTTGAAAGTCTGAACGGACTAATCCAGGGAACTGGAAGAAGAGCCTGAGAGAATGGTAATTTTATCAGGTAGTACCAGGAGCCCCAAGTTAGAAAAATATCGACATTCCCAAGGCTAATTCCACCGTCCACCTTGCATACCTGTCTCCTGTTCATTCCTATTCCTTCCCCCTGTGCACACAGCAACAGGCACCTACGAAGCAGTATATATTTGCTAAGAGGAAAGCAAAAAATAATAACCAGATTATGAAGCAATACGTCACTGATATTTTCTACAGAAATTTTATAGCAATGGAGATAGGAACAGAAAGATTTTAGAATTAAGAATAGGGGAGCTGGAGATGTGGAATGTTGAATGTTGCCCATTCTTAGCAAAAGTTGGCCAAGGAAGAGACAATGATTTGCTATCAGAGGCAGAATAAAGAATACTGCTTTATGCAGGGAAAAACTGGATATAATACAGAAAACAACTGAAATTAATTTATAATCAAATTAGCTTAACTCCTACAGAAGAACACCATATAGTAACCTATTTAAAATTATGCTGGTAAGTATCCAGCAAATTTCCACAAGTCAGTTTTACCACTAAATATAAAGTTGGCTTAATTGAAACATAGTTACATATGGCCACTTATGTGTACATATAAACATACAAGACCTGGCACATTATCAAACATAACCAACAAAATATATTTAAGGAAATGCATTAAGCATGGATGTTATCATAAAGCTCCTTGGTATTCTTTAGGCTTAATTCTTAAAGATATATCAGTCTTTAAATTAAAATTCAGAACCCCTGCATAGTCAGAAAACTATGAGTAAGTTCATTACCAGATATATTAATCTAATTCCAATACACAGCACTATCTGAAATATGGTACCCAAGTTTTTGCAAATCAGAAACTTGTGTAAAAGTATTTAATACACTTTTTCATTGGTGCTATGGGCAGGTTACAGCATGCTAGCTATAAAAAATGCAATTTCAAACAATAACAAACAGTTCAGTCAACAATTTATTAAGAATGTTTTTTATACTTTTAAAGGAAAGAAGAAAGGAAGAAGGAAAATGCTATGAAGTTATATTTGGACCACAAAGGCCTAAAATGTTTACTATCTGTTCCTTTATAGAAAAAGTACTGAACATCCAATTTAAATAAATGATTTTTCACCAACCCAGGTAAAACCAATGTGATATAACCAGAAACTTCAAGAATTCAAACGCTTCTTGAAATCAAGTACTCAAATCCAAACTGACAAGAAGTCTGCATCTTAGTGGGGACAGTTTACGGACAGAGAGCTCCAGTTTGTGTTGTCTGCACGTGATTTTCAGAAAACCTGAACGCACTTAGGTTTTCTTTTCTCTCGTTTTATGAGAGGAAAAGGTACGGAACTGAAAAGGCCCAGCAGAGCCTGGAACAATGACCATGAAGACCCAGGATTCAACGGCTACCAGGGTTCACTGCATCTGCTTATTCAACTGCATCCTTTGGGAGTCCATCTGAGTGCTGCACTGATCAGCTCAATCAATAAGTCCCAGGAGGAGCCTGCCCCAACCCCAGCTGCACGAGCTGACAGGGAAAGGGTGAGGCTCTGCTACTCTTGGAATAAGGTATTTAATGTGAAAACACATTCAGTACAGGGACAACCGAAACAAAGTTTATCATGTCCTCCACGGTCTACTGGCTCATCACTAACCACCACACAACCACCCCCAAACCTGACCCTGTAAAGGGAGTCAGACTCCTAATAGGCAAAGAACAAGTATATCCCATTTGAAGAGGTTCAATAACTTGAGGGAGACCAAGGTGAACAATCAAAACCAGCTGACTGGCTCCTAATGAGGCAGAACTAATGGCAGAAACAAAAGAGAACTTGAATATAAAAAAAATAAGAAGAACGCTCGGAAATGCAATCAGAATACACATCACAAATATAAGAAAGAGTTCTGCTATAATTAAACATGATTTCCACATTTGTAAAAACTGAAGACCTGAAAAAAAAGAAAAGAAAAACTGGCAACTTCTAAGAAGCAAATTGATAGTTTGAATGATCAAATTAAAAACATACTGCCCTGACCAGCATGGCTCAATTAGCTGAATGTCATCCTGCAAAAGCTAAAGGTCGCTGGTTCGATTCCCGGTCACGGCACATACCTGGGTTGCGGCCCTGTGTGCTAGAGGCGACTGATCGATGTTCCTCTCACACATGGATGTTTCTCTCCCTCTCTACCCCTCTCTCCAAGAATAAATAAATATAATCTTTAAAAAAAGGGTAAGCTTATAAAAAAAGAAGAAACAAACAAACATACCACCCTGGGGGGGGGTAGCTCAGTTGGTCAGAGAATCATCGCACTATGCCAAGGTTGCCTCTCCAGTCTGGGCACATACAAGAAGCAGGCAATGAATGTGTAAATTAAGTGGAACAAACTGATCTTCCTCTCTTCTCACTGTCTCTCTCCCTTCCTTCCTCTCTTCCTTTCTGTAAAATCAATAAATAGCCCTGGCTGGTGTGGCTCAGTGGACTGAGTGCCAGTCTGCGAACCAAAGGGTCACCAGTTCTACTCCCAGTCAGGGCACATGCCAGGGTTGCAGGCCAGGTCCCCAGTAGGGGGTATGCAAGAGGCAACCACACATTGATGTTTCTCTCCCTCTCTTTCTCCCCCCCTTCCCCTCTCTCTAAAAATAAATAAAATATTTTAAAAATAAATAAAAATGTGAAACCCATGAATAGGAAGAACCAGAGGGCCAACTATATTTATTGGGGGAAAAAAAAACAAAAAACCATGTATAAGGAACACAGGTAGTTTAAAACTGTATTGCTCAAGGGTCATCTGTATGTGTAACTGGAGTCCCCAGTAAAAGACTGAAAAGAATCAGAAAACTATTTTTTAAATGGCCAAATTTTCTTCCAACTTGAACAAAACAATAATCCAGAGGTGTAAGACTCTCATTAATCCCTGAGGATAACACCTCTAAACAAAACCAAGCCAAAGCCCCTCATAAAACTAAACTGCTGCCCTGGCTAGTGTGGCTCAAAGGGTCGCAGGTTCAATTCCTGGTCAGGGCACATACCCAGGTTGTGAGTTCAATCCCCCGCAGGGGCACGTGTGGAGGCCACCGAAGTTTCTCACATCGCCCTCCCTCTCTCTCCCTCTCAGCAATGAAAAAAGGCCTTCTGGTGAGGATAAGAACAACTTTTTAAGATGACAAAGACAATGCAAAAGATGGAAACTGCAGACCACATTCTAATACACTGATTTCTATATTTATAAATGAAATACTGGTAGTCCACCTGGAAATCTGTCAAAAGAATATGATGATCAACCAAGTTTTATATCAGGAATTCAATTATTCAACAGCAGAAATATAAACAAAATAGTCCTATCAAAACAACTAAAGAAGAAGACAACATGGTTATATAAACAGATGCTGAAGTGGCATAGGAGGGGGAGGACCCCCCCAAAAACCGGAATTACCTTCTGGAAGGCGGGCCCTTGTAGCACAGGCTTCCTCCCCAGATGAGTGTTCTGGGAACCCACCTGTATCAGAGTACCAGCCGGTTTTGTTGTGAGAGGCTGTATTGGCTTCAGCAAATTTTTTTGAAGACTGTTTCAATGAATTTGCCAAATTCATGATGGGTGATTTACGAGCACACCTGCCCAAAATCAGCGTTAAGCAGTTTTTGACCAAAAATGACATGACTCCATGCCCGATCACACTCTGATTTTTTTTTGTTGTTGTTCCCTTGGATGAAAAAAGACCTCAAAAGAGAAATGTCTTTGCCGATGTGGAAAACGGCAGAAGACATCAAAATCGATGAACTGTTTTGAGGAGTGGGAAAAAAGTCTTGGTAGGTGTATTACATTAAATGGAGAGCACTTGAAAGGTGGCTGAAGTTTAAACATGTAAGAATAAATAACTTTTTATAAATAAATTCTGGGTTTTTTTGGGCCCCCCCTCATATGATAAAATTCAGATGTTAATAAAAAGTCTGAGAAACAAAAGCAAACAACTTAAATATAAAAAGAATCATTTACCAAAAAAATCAAACAGCTTTCAAAAATAGCCAAAACATTAAAAACCTTTTCAATTTAAGTTAGAAACCAAGCATCATTTATTAAAGAGGCAAATCCAACAAAATAACGACACAACCTCTGAAACCAGACAAATTAGGTATAAATCCCAAGCCCATCCCCCTCTGAGCTGCGTGGCTTTGGGTTAGTAGTTCCTAACACCGGAGTCTTAAGACAAACGGGAATGATGATAATAGTACCGACGTCTCAAGGGGTGTTGGGAAACTGTGTATATGAACAACTGCAATATCTGACACAGTTAAGTACTCAGAAAGTGTTAGCTATCGTTAGTTACTATTTGTATCAGAGATTTTTAGAGCATCACTGTGTAATGAAGGGAACTTTCCACAATAATGAAAATGTGCTCTATCTGCAGTGCCCAACGCAGCAGCCAATACACCAGGTGGCCACTGAGCACTTGGTAAGGGACTCAGTGCAACTTAATAAACCGAGCATTTTAACTGGCCACAAGTGACTAGTGGCAATTGTATAGGACAATGAAAGAAAATGTAGAATATTTGAGATGCTACTTATTTTTCTAAAATACTATAATCAAAAAGATAATTTGACAACAAAATGAATGTACAAAAGAAAAACTTAACAGCTAGCCAACTTCATAAAGAGCAAATCCCGTCTTCAAAGCACACGTATAAAACTGGACAAAACTGTCTCTCTCATACACACACACACACACACACACACCCCTATTTCAGAGAAGTGGGAAACAACCACTGTTAGACAAAATGGTACGTGCTTACTCTACAAATACTGCTAGAGTTTCAGGTGAAAACAGGGTGGGGTACAGTGCTGGCCTTTCTGCCTGACAAGGATCCTATGATTCCCTACTCCCACCCAGACCGTCTGGGTCTGCAAGACCAGGAAGTTTGTTAGAATACGGACTGACCATAAAAACAGCAGCTTTGCTGCCATATGAGGGAGAATCAACTGGGAGAGGAGAGCAAATGTGAAAACAGAAGCTTTGCCAGTTAAAAGTAGGTATCTCAGAAAAGAACAGCTTTGCTGTCCTGAGGTTAGGGCACAGTTAGAGAGCAAGCAGCAACCCCAACAGAAAATCCAGATACTGAAAATGACAGAGTCACAGAAGGACTATGATAAAACTCCCCACACGTACCTAGCCAACTGAAAGGGGGACCCAAGAAATCCCAGCAAAAACTAAAGGCCATGTGAGACTAAAAGCTGGCTGCAACTTTGAATGTGATTCCAAAACCACAGAGATCAATCATCAGTGGGTGTAAGGACAGGTTCAAGGTATTTGATCACAACATCTGCCCAAAGCACTGGCTGACCACCAAGCTGTGCAGACACAGGAGCAACCCCGAGGAAGCCAGGCCAAAGAGCTTTTTAAAAAGGACTGAAGAGAGACGTCAGTGGCTATATGCTGTACAGAAGACAGATTCCATACTTTGAGTCTAAACAAGTTACTAAAAAATAATCAACAACCTACAGAAATATAAAACAGAACTCAGAGTTGCTCCATTATCTTAGATGTTAAATTGTGGAAACATTCAAAGAAACAAACAAAAAAAAAGTGTAACCTAACCTCAGGGAGAAAAAAATCAGTCACTAATCAAATGAGACCAGAGACTGCAGTTAGTAGACAAAGATTTCAAAACAGCTCTATTATAAATACTTCCAAGAATAAAAGGAACCTTTCAAATCATAAAGTAAAATACAAAGGCTACGCCTCAACACACAGAGAGTCTCACGAAAGAAATAAAAATGATAACCTATAAAAATAAAATGTACAATGTCCATAATAAAAATTTCATTACATATTTTGGCTCAATAGATAAATTAAAAGTATCCAATCCAAAAGAGGAAAATAGACCTAAAAAAGAAACAGATCCTCAGAGTCCACTGGGCTCACACCAAGAATTCCAACATAAATGCAACAGGAGTCCCAGGAGGTGAGTAAGGAGGGAGAAAGTAAAGAAAGAATGGACAAAAATGTTCCAAACTTCATGAAATACATTAATCTGAGGATCCCAAAAGTTAGAACTCCAAATATGATAAATGCCAAGTGAATCAAACCTAAAGATGTCATAGTCAAACAGCTGAAAGACCAGGATTTTCAAAGAAAAATCTTGAAAGCAAGAAAAAAAACAACTCACCAAGAGTAACAACAACACCATTAACACCCGACTTTTCATCAGAAACAACAACTCACCAAGAGTAACAACAACACCATTAACACCTGACTTTTCATCAGAAACACTAGAGGCCAGAAAGCAATGAAATGACGTAAGTAAAGTACTAGAGGAAGACTATAAACCATGGCTTCTGTACCAACCAAAAACAGTCTTCAAAACGAAGGCAAAATAAAGACATACACAGATCAATAAAAACTGAGGCTGTCACAGGTTTATACCACAAGAAATACTTTATGAGATCCACCGGGCTAAAAAGGATTAAAACCAGACTAACTCAGATCCACAGGAAGCAAATGAGAAACACTAGAACTGATAAACATGGAAGACATAAAAGACTATTTTTCCTCCTAATTTTTTTAAAAGAAACAAGATTGTTTAAAGCAATAATCATAACAATGTACTGATAACTTTTTAAACAAGTAAATAGAATAACAATAACAGAACAGAGTATGGGATGGGTCTATAGTGGAGCAAAGATGCTATATATTTTTTAACTTTTTAAAATTGATTCCAGAAAGAGGATAAGGGAAGGAGAAAGGAACAGAGAGAATCACCAATGTGAGGCAGAAATATCAATGGGTTGCCTCCTGCATGCACCGCAACCAGGGATCAAACCCGTAACCCAGGCACGTGCCCTGACCAGGAATCCAGCTGTGACCTTGTGATCTGTGGGACAACATTCACCCAGCTGAGCCACACTGGCCAGGGCAAGATGCTATATTTTAAGAAAATTAATACAGTACTACCCAGAAGTGGTTCGTGATAAAAGCATGCTCCAATTGCTATAGCAAAAACTAAAAAAAAAAAAAAAAAAAATTATAGAGAAGATTTTAAAATACACTAGAAATACTAGGTAACAAAAAAGGCTTAGTAAAGGATAGGGCCAAAAACAAAACTGACATGACACAGCATTACAACGAACAGAAAATGGCCAACCTACACCCAACCATATCATGACTTACATTAAATATAAATAGACTAAGCACTCCAATAAAAAGAAAGATATTGTCAGACTGGGTAAAACACAAAATCCAACTACATGCTGTCTAAAACAAGCATTTTAGATTCAAAAACACAACAGGTTGAAAATAGAAGGTGGAAAGGCACATCATGAAAACAGTAACCATAAGAAAGGCGGGGTGGCTGTATTAACATGGGAGTGGGGAAGCTCTCTGATGAAGAACACTACTACACACAAAGATAAACATTTTACATGTTAAAGGGTGAACACGTAAGGAATGAGTCACGATTATGTCTATGCACCCAACAAACATACAAAGCAAAAACTAATATATTAAAGGAGAAATGAAAAATTCAACAATTCCAGTTGAAGATTTCAATATTAATCTCTCAGGAATTGATTTTTCAAAAACTATATTAGTAAGGATCCAGAAGCTTTGAACAACATGCTACCCAAACCTGATGTAACTGACATACAGAACACTCCATTCAAAAACAGGGCAATACACATTCTGCTCAAGCACAAAGGGAACATTCTCAAGGACAGATCATTCCTTGGTCCAGAGAAGGGCACACTAAGGCCCACAGGCCAAATCAGGCACAGTATGTTCCTGTATGGCCCACCAACTAAGAACTGGTTTTTACTTTTAAAGAGCTGAGAGGTTTTTTCCCTCCTGACACCAAACATCTAGTACCTTTTCCGACACAGCTTCTCCAACTCTCTGACGCCAACTTGGTGTCCTACAATCCCATTCTGACCCTAACTGCCTTTGAGCTGGCATCAGACTCCTCACGTTAACTCCTGTTCTCACAAGACAGCCCCACTTAAGATGCCAGCCAGTGCAGGGGTTTCTGCAACCCATTCCTCAAGTCCAATTATTCAAAAGAGCAACTCACAGAACTCAAGCAAAAGTGTTTTCCTTATGACTACTGATTTATTATAAAGGATAAATTCAGGAACACGCACATGGGAGAGATACATGGGGACAGGTATGGGGGGGGGGGAACACAGAGCTTCCATGCCCTATCCAGGCACTGCACACTTTCCCAACACATGGATGTCTTCAAAGATCCAAACCTCTCCAAACCTCACTGCTTAGGGGTTTTTATGGAGGTTCCATTATATAGGAACGATTGGACCCAATCTCCAGTCCCTCTCCCTTCCTTAGAGGTTCAGGAACATTTAGCCCCACCCTCTAATCATGTGGTTGATTTCTCCTACCAGAGCCCATCCTGGAGCTAGCCGGGCCCTGGCTGAGTAGCTCAGCTGGTT
>VMDR010022897.1:0-15934 GCA_007922815.1 Macrotus californicus | reverse complement strand
TTTTAAACAAAAAATAGCTGAAGAACAGCTGACAATGAAGAAAAGCAGTTCACTGGCCAACTGTGCTCTGGTCCCACTCCTGAGCTATTTCAGACCCACTCTGCCCGGGTGGATGTCCGTGCTAGCACAATTAGCTTTTTGTGTGAGCGCTTTCTGACAACAAAATGAAGCATCAGTGATCATGTTTCAGAAACTAATACAGGGGTCAGGAGTCACCTACACGTGTGTAAAAATTAATGAAGAGGCAAAGTAGTACTACAGTGTTTTTTTTTCCTTTTCACATAACTTATATCGAATAGGTGACACTTTTGAACTTGTAAAATATAATTTAAACACACTCCAGATTTCTTCAAGAAAAATTGCACATCAAATCCCTGATGTCGAAACTCGTCCCCTGTGGCCTGGTGGCGTGTCATTGTAGGTGTTTCGTCTTTAGTTTTTTCAGGGTGAATTTACTCTTTGCTTTTTTCTAAATTATTTTTAAATTTACACAAAGCATTTAATACTTCGGAATCAATATTTACTGTCTCTCCATTTCAAATTTTATAGTGCAGAATGTGTTATGTGCACTTAGCATAAAACATGAGAAAACTATGGAGGTTACCCTCTGTGGAACACAAACGTGCTTTCACAGCACTAAAAACATCATCTCCAGTAGCATTCCCAGTGGAAGAAGTCCTAAACTGGCAATGTGTGATCCCAATTTCTGGCACTTTTTCATATTTGTGTGAAGTATTGCTCAATGCCACATTTCATTTTTTTCTTTCTAAAATTTAAATAACACATAATCTTATTTCCAAAACAAGCTGCACATTTTTATCAATAAAGTAGTATCTTCTAGATACTTGAATTTTAGTTCATTAGAATCACCAAATTATTTTATTGTGTTTTAAAACCCTAGGAAAAACCATTTTTAACTTTAAAGAGGCAGTGTATAAAGATTTTCTAATTTACTTTAAAACTATCCGTCACATATTTGAAAGCAGTCGATAAAGCCCAGGGGGTGAAAGTGCTTTGGTGACTGGGTGAGACGCTCCACGGGGCTCAGACGAGGCAGGCAAGGAGCCCCGGCAGCACGCCTCCGCGTGACGTGGACGGATATTCCTCACCGGCGCTGGTTCAGGTTCTACTGTGTTACTGCAGAGAACGGTAATAGAATTCTTCTTGTGGGTTTGTCCTGTGTAAAACATTGTATTTGCTCTACAACATTAAACGAGTGAGGGACATCAAACAGGATTAAATGAGGGTGGCTTCAGAAACAGCATCTTCAAAGAAAAGTGTGGTGCACTTTTTAACATCTTATAAAAAAATTCCTTTATTTCAAGCTCAGCTCTTTTTAATATTTCAGGACAGCTGCTTACACGGTAGACCTGGAGACACTGGGTTTTAAATGTCAAGAAGTAGAATAATTTGCCATAGATCTGGGGCAAATTCTCCCTAGAAAAGAAATAATATACCTATAGAGACAAGTATACCCACACAGTTAATATGCAATAATTCTGAAGGGTTTTTTAAAGATTTTATTTATTTACTCTTAGAGAGAGGGGAAGGGAGATAAAGAGAGGGAGAGAAACCTCAATGTGTGGTTGCCTCTTGTGCACCCTGAAATGGGGACCTGGCCCACAACTTAGGCATGTGTCCTGACTGGGAATTGAACCAGCAACCCTTTGGTTCGCGGGCGGGCACTCAATCCACTGAGCCACACCAGACAGTGCTAAGGTTTTTTGAAAAAGAGATTAATTGTACTTGACCAACATTGCCAAATACCTTTAATCACTTGGTACTTGGCTTGCTTTCCCTCCAACCTGGATTAGCTTCGCTCCTCATTGAAGCTTGTTCCATCTGCCTGCCATGCTTCACACCATGGTGGGATGACTGAACATTATGTGGCTCCGAGGGAGATAATGCCCCACAGCAGGCTCAGTTGGTTTAAGCGGCACTCAGGGGCATGCACATACAGGTACACAAAGTGCACACTCACACATTCATGTACATGCACACACAGACTCAAAGGCAGGCCTTTTTATTCCGCTTATTCCACTCGTTTCCAGATCACTATGGACAGTTCTTTTCTTTTTCTTTTTCTTATCCAATTTGGCTTCTTCATCAAAATGTCTTTAACAGAAAATACATGGTATATCTTTTATTTTTTAAGTTTCTTTTTTCAAAATTTTAGTTCCCCATAGACTTTAATCTTCAGAAACAAACAAAATTAGCCATCCTGCATCTCCTCCTGTCCAAGGCTCTTAGAGAACTGGCCGTGCCAGTAATGTGGTCCTCCTCTTAGAGAGAAAACTCTGTCCTCCCTGGCATTTGAGTAGTCCTGCAGCTTTTGAAAACACGTGGGAGGCAAATAATGAAAATGCACCAGTGCTCCTATTCAACAGGGGTTCTCTGAATCTGAGTCTTATAGCATCCTTTGGCTGCACATTGCTTTCATTTCCTTCCTACTTTGAGATTTCTGCTTCTGGATCTTCAAAATGACAATCAGGACTCTGTGTTCTCAGAACTAGCCACCACCTTCAATGTTGCCTTTGCATTATCCTGTTCCATGTCACCCTTAGTCATTCCTGCTGGGCTAGAGTCCAAATGGGCATGCATTTCTGATGCCCAAGCCAGGTCTGCAGTCACAGAGGATGCTGATCAGAGGCCAGCTGAAACTGCTGTCACTTTGTCATTTCAAGGAGCCCTCATCCCCCATCCTTCCTTCCGTGGATGACCATGGTTCCCCTCCTAAATTGGACCCTCGGCCTCTGGATGGCCTGAGAAGCTTTAAGGCAGAAGCTTCAATACAAACAGCATATTGGAACCCCACCATCAAGGCCACACTGAGAGTAAGGAGTGCAGATGTGCCCAGAAGGACAGAACAAATGCATCTTTACCTCATTCTCATCGTCTCACACATGTGCTGGTTGGAGTTCCACACACCTGGATTTGAATTCTTGCTCTGCCACTCTGAGCATTGTCACTTTTGTCACCGTGTGATTATTCTCTGTGACAATGGTATTTCCTCCTTGAAAATGGGATGAATAACCTCATGTGATCAATAAGAAACTTTCAAAATATCCAAAATGAGATAAAATCCTAAATGTGAAAAATCCAAAATGAGGGAGAGTGGCTAGGAGGGCATACTTTACAGGATCAGTGTATGTACAGTGAGTTTTTGTTACATGTCATCTGATCGCAGGGCAGCATGGACCTGGAAGAACAGTAGTAGGAAGACTTAAGTGCAGTGAACTTGAGGCCTGTCATAAACGCTAACAGAACAAACAGGCTTTACTTTTACAAGGTTTGTGGCAAGATCACTTTAGGAAAGATGTGTGAGGTGACATGTGACAGAAAAAGCAAAAGTGCTCCTGTTAGGATGGGTGGGTCGGGTGTGTATTTTTTAGGTTTAAATAAGCATAGGGTTTTTATGACTGATGGCTTATGTTAAGAGCCTCCAGATGTGACAGAAAACCACTGAGGAGTCTTCGTGAATGTGAGACATGCCACACACTGGATGTTTTCCTGACTTTCAGGGAGTAACTATGACGTTGATCCCCGATAAAACTTTATAGCAGTTTATTAGGGTACATAAAACAATTTATTGGAGTTTGTAAAAAAAAAAAACAAAAAAACAAAACCAGCAGGTTTTGCTAAAAATACATGCCAAGCTGTCATTACTTTTGCATAGCTGTGCCAGAAACACAACAGTAATCTGCTAAGAATATTGTGTTTGGATTTGGTTTTGGTGCTTAGCTCAGAGCCAGGGAGTATGGGCGGGGCTCCTTGTCCCGCTCCATTGTATGGACTGACCCCCAAAATGGACTCAGGACAGAGGGTCTTCCTCCTTCCCATGCTGAATATCACCACCAAACAATGGCAGGGACTGCTGAGAGGTAGGAAGGAGAGGGCTCTGTTACAGTGACTTGAATGTCTACAGTCTGAGGCTGACCCTAAAGCCGGAAAGCCACCTTGTGTTAAAGCACTCAGTTTGGTGAGTGGGATGGCTGGGTGGAGTTTCTAGGGTTACAGTGACTGAGCAATGTCACTTAAGCCATCTTTAGAGAAAAGTCTTTCAAGAAGAAGGGAGTGGCCACACTTCAGGAACATGATAAAAGGAAGATTCCCATTGAAAATGGTGACATGGAAACTATTGGGAAATTTGTCAAAAGCCAATTCAGGAGTGCTGCAGGGACATTCCACTATATTGAATGAAGAGACTCCCAGGTAATAATGATGGGATGAGCACAGACTCCTATTTTTTCCCCCATCTGAAACAATTGAACTACTGTAAAGGGATGTTTATTAGACACAAATCCATAATTCAAAGGATAATGTGAAAAGCAAAGACAGCAGCACACTCTCAGGAGCTTCAGAGCAAAAACGTGGTAGTAACTCTGGTTCCCAAAAAACAGAATCTAAATCTGGCCACAGGTAAGTTCTTTAGCTAATTATTTCTTTAATTATGATCGGATGAAAAAAAAATATCACATATCTGAGAAACATGTCCAATGTGAAAATAATAGAGACCCAAACAAAAATGGATTGGAAAAAAAAGAAAAATAAAAAAAATCAACAGTAAGGAAAAAAAGAAAGGAAAGGCACTTGGAAGAAATAGAGATTACAACAGGAGAAAAATATATCCAAACATGTGAACAAACAGAAACAAATCACTAATATCTTCAGGGATTAAAGAAACTTTGCCATTGTAAAGCAAGAAGATGTGATGTGTGTATCTATATATTACATACATGTGAAATATTCAGAGACCAAAAAAGAGCACTTAGAAATTAAAAACATGATGTAAAATGACTAAGCAAAGGAATGTTTGAAAGTTATGTTGAGGAAATCCACCAAAAAGAACTGAAGAAAGGGGCAAGATGAGGGAAGATTTTTAAAAAGCTGGAAAAGCAGTTTAGGGTGCCCAACCAAAGTTCATAAGAATACTAGACAAAAGAGAAACTGCAAAGTAGGAAAAATATCAAAGAAATACTTTAATAATATTTTTGAGAACAGAAGGATTTCTGGACCGAAAGGACCCAATGGAAGCCTGCAATGAGAGATGAAAACAGACTTACACCAAAGAACTCCGTTGTGAGATTTCAGCACAGACAGGATGCACCAAACTTCAAGGAAAAAACCCCTAAAAATAGGTCATATATGGAGGATCACAGGCCGGAAAAGCTTTGGACTTTTTCACAACAGTTCTGAAAGCTGTAAAACAATGGATAAATTCCTCATAACCCTAAAAACAAAACAAAGAAGCAACAACAAAAAAACTTTTCTAAGATGGATTCTGTACTCAACTATTAGTTGTGAATGCTAAAAAGTCTCAAGAAATTGATTTTTGTGGGCATTTGTTTTTAGGTAGTACTTAGAAAACCTACTCTATCCAGAAGATAAACAAGCAAACAGGGAAAGAGGCAGCTATGGAAACGACAAAACATGATCCACCCCAGGAGAAGTAGGAAGGGAATCATTAAGTGTGAAGGGGATCCCGGGATGGGGCTGTGGACCACAAAGAGAGACAACCCGTCCAGACTGAGTGGATCTAGGAGATCCAGGAGAGAATCGCCCAAGAGGCAAAGCTGACTACCTGAATTCACTGAGAGGAGAAGTACAATCTTGGTAAAGGATTTGAAATGGCCTGATGATGAGATTTTAGAAAACTAAGCAACACAGTACCACAGTAATTTCAGAAAAATCATTAATTACAAGGGGGAATGAAAGACAGTGAGAAAGTGGAGAGAACAGGTAAGAGAAAATTCCTAGGTTTTTCTGAGAAGGGTAGCAGAGCAAGGAAACAAGACTTGGGGAATGTAGGTGGAGAGAGCGTTTGGGGTTGATGGCCTTTCTTTTGTTTGGAAAACACTGAATGTTGGTTCCTGTGTGTGTCTATGGCTTCTGCTGGTGGTTGAGGCTGGCATTTCAGGAGCGATCAGTCACTGGAGCAATGAGCTCCTTGAGAAGGCAGGAGGGATGAGATCTGGGGGACTAAAGAGGAAGTCACCTTTGTCAGAGTTTAACAGCAGGAAAGCAGGTGAACAGCAGTGTACAGGCACTTCAATTTAGAGAAGGAATGAGGGAAAGATGAAGATAGAGTGTTTTTTTTTTTAGTTGAACAATGAGGTGATGCCATCAATACTTTTCTTCTTGTGTCATTAAATTTTACAATACCCTGAGAGGTGAGAATTAGAACTGTCACCATTCACAGAAACCTAGGCTCCTAGAAGTTATGTAACTTTCTTAAAGTCACAGAACCAGTAAGAGAAAGACCAGGGAGTGCCGATCAGGGCAGATCTGATTGCAATGGCCTTGCACTGGAGGACTCCACAGTAATACTTCTCCTGGAAAGAGCTTAGCCTTAAGTAGCTCAGGGCCCTGAGGGAGATGGACCCGCGGGAGGCTACCCCAGTGACAGAGCATTCCATAGTTGCTGCGAGGCGGCAACTAATACACATGATGGGATCACACCGCACTGTTCTCTCCGAGGTCCAAGCCAGGACAAGCATGGAAGGAAACCAGGAGTGCTATTTTTAGTAAAATGAGCTTTCTAACAGATGTCCACATGGTTGAAGTCCCTTGAAAATCCTGTTTCCTGTCTGTACAATTCATTCTGTCAGAGTTCTGTGGTCAAAAATTGGCAGCGGGACTTGATGAAACCCAGGGCAGACATCACCATGTACCTGACGAATCTGCACAATGCACCCAATGCGGCAGTTGCCTTTCTGCAAATAATGGCACAAATATTAAGATGCTCGATTGATTTTACTGATGGGACACAGAGAAAAAATATAATGTTTTAACTTCTGAAAAAAGCTTTGGCACTTGGAGAGCTATTTCTAGGGAGGGCAAAGCAGGTTCAGTGCTCCCTGTGATACACTTAAGTAAGGAATATGCAAAATCAACCTTCTGTAGAACTGGAGTGAACAAGTAAATCTGAGATGAAAGCTGAAAGAATTCCAAAAGGTAGACAGGATAGGATATTATTTTCAAATCTTTGGAGTAGGAGAAGAGAGGGTGTGTTCCTCAAAATCAAGTTTTGAGTTAGTCTGTAAGCATATTCTATATTTCACCAATAATAATAATAATAAAAGAGTGAAATAAATAAATAAATAGAAATAAAATTTCACTAGAATCATCTAGAAGAGATGGAATTGATAATGAAGGGTTCTGTGTCTGGATGCAGCAAAGAGGAAGGAAGGCTTTGCCTCAGTTTCCCTGCTTCCTGCTCAGTGATGGGAACATATTTTCACCACTGACTTCAGTGGCTCCTGGAATTTAAGAAATAAATACATGGTTTTAAATTGTTTTACAAATACAAACTCACTCCAAGTAAAGGCTTTAACTTCTGTCTCACTCCATGTCCACACCTATTTGACATACATTTTGACTTTGTAAATCACCTACTTAACCCAGTAACTAGTTGGATCACTGTCACACCCTGTCACTCTTCAGGAGCCCCAAAACAAGACAAAACAAAGCAAACCACCTTCATTAAAAAGGTGGTCTTTATTTTAGTAAGAAATTCAAACCTCTTTTTTTTTCTTACAAATTAGCTAATGGAACACTCAGATTAGGTTTCTGAGTTAGCCCCAAGCTTTTCCTTGCCAAGGACATTTGGCTTAGGTGCCCTCCATTAGGTCACTTGACATTGTGCTGCATTCTTGCTTTCCTGCAGGCAGATCCCTGCCATTCTTCACAGCATGCCCACACAGCCTGGCGCTCTCTGTAAGGAGCCCAACCTCAGATGATTCCAGACACAGGTGAAGGGAGCGGGACCTCGCCCCTGTGAGATGAGCCAGTGGTTTAAGTCAAGCCGTACAGGACAATCACAAATTCAGTATTTAACTAAAAATCCCTTTGTTTATGAACTCATTTTGCCTTTGCTGCTGAAAGAAATCTTAAAACTTTTCTCAGGCAGACTCTGTTAGTGCCCCTGGAGAATTGCGAAGCAGATAATTAAACTAGTCTTTGCTTTCACTGGACTTCCCTCTGCAGGGGTGTCCAAACTTTTGGCATCTCTGGGCCACACAGGAAGAAGAAGAGTTGTCTTGGGCCACACATTAAATACACAAACACTAACAAAAACAAAACATTTCATAATGTTTTAAGTAAACTTATGATTTTGTGTTGGGCTGCATTCATAGCCATTCTGGGCTGCATGCACATGGACACCCTTACTAGAGGTCCTCAAAGACATGAACACCTGCAAACACATGAAAAGTTCTATGGCCAAAACCCATGTGAATGTTAGCAGCACTTTGAGAAACATCCATTCAGGAATATCCCCAAGTAACGGTGGATGTTCGGAGGCCATGTGGCACCCAGGACCCAGTCACTACACTGTGGTCTCATACCAGCCTAGTCACAGGCACCTTCAGCAGACCTGCTTACTAACCAGTGTAGCTAAGACCAATGGAACACTCCAGGAACTGTGGTGTCCAGTCATATATTGCTTGATCTTTATAACACATGTGGTAGACATTTTCCTTATCTCTGTGTTCACATGAGGCTCCTGAAGCTTGCATAGTTTAAATAGACTATCTTAGGTCCAACAGCATGCAGCAAGATGGAGCAACCCAGAAAAGTGGGAGCTGCATTGCTCTTTAGGACAGCCCCCCCTCATTCTTGTGTTCACTCTGTGGTTAAGGATGTTGACAAGGAAGGAAGGTGGAGCGTTCCATTTGAAGGGAGAACGGACAAAGCTACAGGATTTATAGATGACTCTTTATTATTCTGTTACTTCGTGAAATGTTTACCCTGCCTCAGTTTGGTGGAAAGAATGCAAGAGTCATGAGATCCTGTGCTAATCCTTGATGAGAAAGATTTTCTGTGCTATCAGACACACCCCAAAGTGTAGAGACTTAACTTAATCAGGGCTTATTTCTCATCCACCTCTCCTGGCTAATGGGGGCCAGAGGAGGGCTTTGCACCTCACTGGGGCTGTCACTAAAGAACCAGGTTTTATGGAAGCTGTCAGTCCCACCTGCTAGCGCATGAGACCCTTAAAACATAGTGGTTAGTACCCTTCTTCTGTGCAGTCTACAGGTAACCAATGTTAATTTCATTCCTGGCACATTGTTCAGAAACAGTCACCTGTCTCCACCTAAAGGCAAGAGGTCTGGGGACTGTCAGGAAGCCCATAGATATTTAAGGCTTAAATAGACTTTCACTAACTGGCTGACTACAGCCAGGCCCTTCAAGGGCCTTGAAATATTGGCTTGTTTGTTTTTCCTGTCCATCTCTGGGGGTTCTTGTCAAATCTTTCAATGCATATATGACAAATGGATGGAATTTGTTTCACATGCCCGGAACAGAAAAAGGCACACAAGAAGCTAGGTCAATCTGAATTGATTAAGAAGCCTAAATTATACAACACTACAAGTATTAGGAAGCAGCACACTGAGTGTCCAGAATGTGCTATCAGCTGCATGTGAGTGAGTGCTCTGGTGATCTGGGCCGAGTGGCCCTGCCTGCCACCTACCCCCTTGCAATGTGTGACCTGTGGAGTGAGGGTGAATGCCTGCAGGCACTTCCTAATTATTATAGATTCTCAGGAGAAAATGAGTGATTATACTGTGCTACATGGAAGTGTTTTGCTTTTGCCCTGGCCACTGTGGCTCACTTAGGTGGAGCATTGTCCCACCTACTGAAAGGTAGTGGGTTTGACTCCCATTCAGGGCACATGCCTAGGTTGCCAGTTTGGTCCCCAGCCATGACACATACAAGAGACATACAATTGATGTTTCTTTCACATCAGTGTTTCTATCCCTCCTTTCCTCTCTCTAAAATGAATAAGCATGTTCTCTGGTGAGGATAAAAAAAGTGTTTTGCTTTTATTTTTCCTAGTACAATCTATCCTAAAAACTGTGCTCTGACTAGCATTGCACAGAGCTCAGTCATAGTGCGTCACTGTTTTGCTGGCTGTCTTCAGCTGCGGGCACCAGAAACAACCACTCTGCTGAAAGTGCCAGTTTGTTACGGGACACGGGATATCTCATGGAACCAACGAATTACGAATGTAGAAGAGCTTGAGGAAGAAACCTTCGGCCCCTATGACTCTGTGCCCAGCACAGTTGTAAAGTACACATCCAACAAAACCAGTCTGTTCTGTCTCTGTCTCTCTGTCACCCTCTCGCTCTCTTTCTCTCCCCCTCTGTGTTTTTCTCCCTATCTGTCTTGACCTCTGTATCTGTCTCTCTCTGTCTTCTTCTGTCTCTGTCTCAGTCTGTTTCGTTCTGTCTCTGTCTCTCTGTCTTCATCTCTCTCTATCTCCCCTAATTTCCACCCCCTCTTCCTCCTGTGACATTCTGCTGTTCCACATAATAAAACCTGGCTGCCTCCTGGTTCCCATTTGGTTGCTTGCTACAGTTGTAACCTTTAGAGGAGACTGACTGAATCCTTTTAGATTCAAATGACAGGCCTAGGTAGTGGGAATGTGTTGGCCATGCCTAGCCAGGCCACTGAGACTCCCTTGACTCCTGCTGCTGGAATGGGAAGGGCCACTCCCCAAGAAGGGGCTGTGAGTTAGACAGAACACCCTGAGTTATTTACTGCAGTCACAAAGACCATAAATACTCGAGGGGGGCAGGGGGCGGCATGTAGAATGCTCTTAGCTGTTGTATAGAAACACGTTGTCCAGTCCGGCAGGCAGTTTTCTGAATCTCTTACATATGAACTCTAGTGATACATCTCCAAAAGCGAAACAAGAGAATCATCCAATTTTATTGACTGAGTTATATTTATGTAACAATAAAGTTAGTATATTAGGAAACAATAGGAGAAGCCTTCCCACAATGGTGCATTGAATGCCTGGTGTCCATCCCATAGGTGTGCTATTCTGGAATCTCAGTGATTCCTTCACTTACTATTAAAATTCTACTCTTTCTGCAAGGCCAGAATGGAATGGAACCTCCTTCTTGAAAATTTCCCCTCTGACTGTCCCCTCTCCTCCTGTCTCTTTGTTCTACCCACACACCCACTCAAACTGAAGCTTCCAGAATTTAATTAGCACAATGGAATGTAAACACTTGACACAATTAGCAATCAGATGCTACCCTATTCCTTTCTTAAGGAATAAAGGTGGCCTTGAAAATATTAAGGATGTGACTCTAAATTGTGGCTTCTCATTGTTTGATTTTAAGAAAACCAATTAGCATACCCTATGCCTGAGATGCTCATCTGCAAATCAAAACACAACTCTCTTGTCTGTGGTGAAAATTACACACAAATTACATAAAGTGTCATGCAGGTGTATCTTCAGTGCAGTGCCTGTGCAAAGGGGACTCACAGATGTTAGACTGCCTGCTTCCGACCTGCTGTCCTTCTTCCCCTTCCCTTATGCCTTCATACTTCTGTTTGTAAATCATTATTTCAACATTACAATAGTGATTTAAGTTGCTTGGTTTTCCTTGAGTAGAGACAAGTGACAGCCATTTGGAGAACTGAACACCACCACCAATCATTAGAAGCAAATTAAATCCTTTATTTAAAAAAACCCTAATTTTATAATTAAAATGAGTAATCATAATTAATTTTCAATAGATATTAAAATAGATATTTCACTCAGAGCAATTTCCCCCAAAAAACAGCCTTTGCAGGCATCAGTGGCAAGTTCATCTCTGGCCAGACCTCTGGTTCGCTGCCTGCCTGCTTCCCCAGGCTCCTAATTCATCTATAGATAGAGACCCTGGGATGGGCAGCATTCCACACTTGAAGATGAACTTGCTCTTATGCTATTCTTTCTCCAGGACTCTGGGGTCCATATTGTTTCCTTTAACCCCTGGCAGCTGTGTTGAGAGATGACCTCTGAGCCTTTGATTCTGGAATCTTGAACACTTAAGGGCAGTCCTGCTCCTTCAACATTCTGTCTACTCCTCCTGCAATTGGTCTTTCACAAGCTCTTACCCTGTACTATGACGGAGGCATGTCATGCTACTGCCTCCCAGTCACTTGGAGTGTGTATTCAGCCTCTGCATCTAGTTTGAGCAGAATCATGGGTGAGGGCGTCACTGCTGTCTGACCCCCAGCCACAGACTGACTGAACCTCACAAGCAGAACAGGAGTTTTATCTTTGCCATTAAGAAGTGGCTTTCTTTTTTCAATCACCAACAGTCGCTTTCCTCCTACTTTGAGGACAGAATCTCCAGTCCTTGTAATCTGTAATTTCAGCTTTGGTCTTCTTACCTATCAATGGTGCTCCTTTTCTTGTTTTTAGGTAGTAAACCTTCTTTTGAACACTTAAAAATTATTACTTGTGCATAGCTTTCATACGGAATGTAAGAATAGGTGGAGAGAGAGATTCAACAAGTTTTCATCCAGAACCTCACAGTTCAACAGAGCCAACACAAGAAAATTAGTGCAAAACAGACACAGGAATTCTTCCAGAGAATTTTCAGATAGATTGATTTATAATTCCTAGGAATCAACAGAGCCTTATGTCATGGAGCTTGGGATCAGTGATTGATTGCCAGGACTCTCCATTCTAAGGACACCAACAAAGAAACTCCTCCTAAGGTCTTGGCTGTACCTCCCTAATACACTAATGGAGAGAAGGAGCACAGCCTCTCTGGGTGGTGCCTCCCAGCACCAGTTGGGCTTGCTCTCATCAGAGTGGTACATGTTTGCAAATCTAACCTCTTTCCCATGCATGTTCATTTGCGTTCCTTCCTCCCTTGCTCTGTGCATCCCTCACTGAAGAAGATGAGAGAGTTCATAAAAATGCATCATAGACCCATTTAAACTATATGATTAACTGCTAATATGTGGTGTTAACTTGTAGGATTTTATGGAGATTAGCACCTATAATTATATTTGATGGTATATGATAATTACCTGTTTGGTTGCATTTGAAAGTATGATGACTTGAGAACATTCATCAATCCATATATGGCTCAAAAACTGAAATAAAATTGCAACTCATTTTAATTGTTTCTAATGTAATCAAACTGACATCCTTAAAGCCTAACAGAGACTGATTAATTTCATGGAGACCATGTTCATTAATAATACAGTGATTGGAACACTAATTGAAAATACTTTTTAGAAAATGGGACATTCTGATCAATATTTTCCAAATGGGTTAATTAAGTGTGACTATAATGTTTCTACACTTCAGATTAAACATACAAAAATTCAACTTGGTTCTGACTCCTCAAGAAGATCAGGATACAGAAACTTCCACAGAAAAGGTTGTGGAATTTAGTAGTCAGGGTTCATCCAAGCTTGTCTAGTAATTACAGCAGAAGGGTGGGAACCTCACCAGGTCAGAAGGAAAATCCTCAAAGCTTTCCTGATACTGTCCACCTCCTCTACTGTTTCTTAAGCTTTCTCTGCAGCCTTTCAGACACTGCTTCTGTCCACACTCCCCTCTCCTGCACAGAGTGGCTGATTCGATTATAGACATACGTTCCTATGTCACAACAAGCTCTATTTTCACTCTCTCTCTGCAGAATGTTAGTTGATATTTAAATTGACCTTGGGTCTTTATTTTACATTCCTTACTCCTGTGTTTTTGCTGCCTCTGCCAAATGACTCACTTCAGTGTGAATCCTAAATGACAATACACAGGTGACAGACAGCTTAACCTGCATTGCAAGTCCCCTTCACCTGTGAGGCATATACGTTCAAATGTTGACTCACAGTGAATAACCATGCAAATTGGGCAAAACCAAACCTAAGAATGTTCTACATAGAATCCTATGTCCCAGATATCCCAGCATTCCTATCTATCACTTCACCTTTGCTATTCTGATAGAGAGGAATGAGCCAGTGGGGTCAAGAGACCCCATGAGGACCCATGATGAGTGGGGGTGTGCTGGAGGAAGATGGGGCTCATCAGGGTTAGCTGTCTCTGTGACGTGGCTGCATGGACACTGAGGCTGTCAAGTAGATGGCTGAGGTAGCTGGGAGTGGAGGACAGACGCATACCTGTGCACAGAGAGTTCTCTAACAGGAAAGATACACTTCCTACATCCGTAATCATTTATCTTGAATCCTGGTGGCTTTATATATGTTTTATACCAGTCGATAGAAAAACTGTGACAAGAAATAATTGATGTTTCTGCAATGTTAGCTACAACTACCTCGAAGTGGGTCAGTAAAAAATGTGATTTTGGTGTTTTCACAAAAACTTTACATTCTTTTTCACTGTAAGTTAGACAACGAGTGAATCATTTTGCATTTGCACATACACTGCTTTGCTAAAATAAAGTGAAACATAATAGGATGAAGGCCACTCTGTTGAAACAAGTTAATGCTCAATTTTCTAATTATTAACACAATTAATCTTTGATGCTGTAATTTTAAAATACTAATAAAATTATTAAATTTAAGACTAACTTCAGCTGACTAAAATACTTTAATTAGGAAGCTATGTAGACTTTATGTATATAATTGAATTTTCAACTTGAGGACTAATTTTCTAGTTAACTCTTCTGGGAATTGAGAGACTTGATTATTTTTAGCCATTGAACAAATTCATGAAAGTAGTAGAATGATGGTGGCAGTCCCCAAAATCAAGGACAAATGGGTTATCACTGCTCTGTGCAGAGCCCTTAAGAAGATATGTGACGTGCTCATGAAGTGAAATAAAATGAAAAAGGACATATTATTTCAAGTCAAAGGGAATATTGTTTCACATTAGAAATGTGTTCAACAAATAGGAGACCAAAAGAGGCAGCAGAGAAACTACAAATGAAGCCACTTGTGATGGTGACTCTCAGACAGGTTATAATCTGACAGGAAAACTGGATAATGAGTTTAGTACTTTGAATCTCCGATATGACTACTCAAGAGGCTTTCAGAGCTGCAGGTTCAGTGTGGCTTCAGCTGGTGGAGAAGGATTGGTGGAACATGGAGGGCTTGATCAGGCCAAAGAATCAGGAAGCTTTATACAGTTGCGTTGGAAGACCTGACTAATGCACATATATTGCCTGCAGGATTGCGTGGAATCAAAATCAGAATGGCAACGTGAGGCAAAGAGCCCACTGGAGTGACAGATGGAAAGCACTGAAGAAAGCCAGGGGAATCAGGCGTGTTGACATGAGTGTTCATGCCAAATGCTAATAAGAAGACAAGTTCAAAGAGGGAGGGTGCTGCCATGTCAATGAGGGTTTTAGGCTAGTTGGTAACTTACATAAGTGAAGACTGATGAGGCCCTTAGCTAATCCCTGCTGTTAAATGTGAGTAAAATCAGGAGTAAAATATTTAAAATTTATTTTTTAAATTATAAAAGATAGCAAGTTAGAAAGATCCAATCTGAAGTCATTTTAGGACTAGAAGGAGAGCACACAATTGGCACCACGGTGAGGCCATGCTACATCTAGTGAACCTGAGGACAGGTTCCCATGGGGCTGGTGACAGCACCTGTTTCTCCTGCATGAAGAGAAGACGTCTACAATGACACCTGTTGACCTAAAATTAGGGCTCTCACAGTGAGAGCAAACTGTCTGCAAATTTCCCCAGGACTCAGGGCGTCTGAGGAAACTTGGTTGTAAGTGGGGGAGCAAAAGCAACTGTCCTGAGAAACCAGAACCTTAGGCTGATCTGCATGGGCTTTGCAGCCTGACTTTGTAGCCTGTTAACTGGGAATACCACAAAATGGGCAGCTCACTTGGTAGAAGGGGCCCAGTGCTTGAGTGACCCCAGGCATTTGGCCTTCAGGCTGCGTCTCAAAGAATGTTTACAGATAAAGTTACAAAGCTCTCTTATCACACAAGGGCAAGAGTTCTGAAAATATAAGGTGCAGACAGGAAAAAAAAGAATGTAGAAACTGAAGAAACTGATTGTAAAGAATTTTTGGTATGAAAATATTAGACATAGAACAAAAATAAGTGTATTTACTATATGTCATTAAATGGGAACATGTAATATGAGATGTTAAAATGTTCAAGTGGATTTAGAAAAACTAAATTGAATTTCTAGACATAAAACATATGCTAATTGA